>PVLC010032589.1:0-18057 GCA_004027655.1 Graphiurus murinus
TTGTGCCATACTAGAGATTGAACTCAGGGGCACTCTACCTCGGAGCTATACCCCCAGCCCTATTTTTTTATTCTTTATTTTGAAACAGGGTCTCACTAAGTTGCGGAGTGCCTCACTAGGTAGCTGAGGCTGGCTGTGAACCCGGGTCCTCCGGTCTCAGCCTCCCAAATGCTGGGATTACAAGCGTGTGCCACCATGCCCGACTCTCCACGCACTTTTGATGTGTATACTATGGCTTCAGTCTCATAAGCCTACTAAGAGTACACCTCTGAGGGTCTTCAAAACAACATGGCAGCGCATGCTTGTAATCCCAGTACTTGGGAGGCTGAGTGACACAGGAGGGATCACAGGTTCGCAGCCAGCCTCAGCTACTTAGTGGAGCCCTCTGCAACTTAGTGAGAGTGTTCAAAATAAAGAATAAAAAATAGGGCTGGGGTGGAGCTCAGAGGTAGAATGCCCCTGGATTCAATCCCCAGTACCACCAAAAAAAAAAAAAAAAAAAAAACATAGCTTTTTGGTTAGTTGTCTCTCATCTTCTCTAAGCGGTGGAACTAATATATACTCCCCCAGTGTTCCGACAACCAGGTGACAATCTCTGTCCAATCACTTTCAACCCTTCTGCACTACTCTGAGCATTTGTGCCAACTCCTTGTCATAGATTGCCACTGTGAGGAATGTGGAAGGGAGATAGTAAAAGTGCTATCCCTCTTGGTTCAGAAAATTTTTGTTCTTAAGAGCAGTAGAGAGAATAAAACTGAATACTTCATTGTTTCCTTTATCTGTTGTTGAATAATTGCAAATACTAGTCATGGGTACTACTTGAGTGACTTCTGTAAATGGGATTAATTATTTTATTTTTTAAATCAGTAGACATGTATTTGAAACACCAGATTACTTGTATAGAATTAACTAATACATATTTTTAGTCATTTTGGTGTCAGCTTGACCACATTAATTTTATTTACCTGTTCTAATGGCCAGATAATTAAATTTCTTTACCAAGGCTGAGAAAAGCAATTTATATCATTATGGTATAATTCCTAAGAACAGAAGGTTTGTTTTTTCTTTTGGTTTTGTTTGGCTGGTTGACTGGCTTTGTTTGCATTTTATCCTCCCTTAACTAAAAAGGGAAATTTATATTTTCATATAAGTCAAGGCAAATTCAGGCAGTGGCTAATGAAGAAATATGCCAGCTCACTAAACCAGTCAAACTTGATTCTGGCAGAATATCCTCTTCTAAAACTCAAGGAAATCAAAATGTGTGATAAAAGGTAAATGTAGGCTACTGAGTTTATAGAATGTATACAGACTACTATTTATTTTAACTTAGAAATGTGTACTACAAATCTGTGAAGAGGCAAGGAGGATGGAAGTCTCAGCTTATCCTGGCAGATCAAGCTTTTTTAGGAGACTGGAAGAAATGCCTATAAAAATCATGTGATATAGAAGGGAACAACTGAGAAAACAGTTTTGTGTGGTTATCACATAAAAAGAAATCAGGTTACCTAGAGAATCAGGACTCAGAAACATCACAGTCAAAATGATAACATTTATTTTAACAAAGAGTCAAAGGAGATAAGCCTAAACCAAAAAAATGTCCAAAAGTTCACTAAAATGAAGGTCAGATGGCCTAGTTGTAGGCATTTAACTTCTCTGTGCTTTACTTTCCATTAAAGTCCTTTACTCTCTAATTTGATAGCCTTCTTTAGGGTCCAAAAGAAGACCACAGTGGGCCTTGAAGTAACCTTTTAATCCCCAAAGGGGAGAGGATGGTAGGTTAATAAAGTAAAAAATGGGTAGAGTTCACTAAAAGGAATACCTAGAATAGACTGTTTTGATGCTGAGCCTGAGCCAGACTGAGTAACATGAAAAGAACTTTGACTTTCTGATCTGTGTATAAAGCTTGTCCTGCAGATTCTCCCATTTGAATATTTACTTGGATTAAATGATCGATGAAAATAACTGCCAAAGGAGAGGAAGAGGGGAAAGATTATGACACAGGGCCAGGAGTTTGGGCTTAAAGTTACCAGGCTATTTAACTTTGAGAAGTGATGGCATCACCTGAAGCCAATAATAATGAATGTCCAAATTCCAAGGGAACTAGCTTTATCCTGAAAATGGACCTAAATTGTGACAGAGAGCAACTTTATATTTCTGATTATCAAGTCAGTTTCAAGACATAGTTATCCTAATTTCTAAACAAACTCCCAGTTTTTTTTTTATTTTTTAACCATGAATAATGAAATTAGATATTATAAGTCTATATTTAAACAGATTTGTTTTTAATCAGAATGATTTTTAAACCAGTGTTCTCAATGTAATACTCTTATAGACAGGCTAAAATGAGCATTTACATTTGGTCGTATATATAATTAAAGTTATATCAGTAATGGAAAGTATATTCAAAGAACATCTGAATCTTGTTTTGATTAAGCACAATCAGTCTTCTAGGCAGGTGCATAAAAATTGGACCTTATACAAGAATAGTTAAGATACAGTTCAAATGTTAGTGGGGAAAATAAGACAGACATATATATGTTCAAATGGACCTGTGCTAAGAGCTTGCATCATCAGAGAAGATTCTATAGTGAATGTAATGTTTGATTTTCATTAAAGATGAATGATTCATGGCAAGATGAGGGTATAGAAGGCTTCAAGATGTATAAAGGCATGTTGTTAAAAAAAAAATGGCAAGTAAGCTATTTGAGGAGGTTGGAATCCATGAAGGTATGCAGAACAGTATTTTGAAACTTTTTTCTATTTTTGAGATTGATGAGTTAGTTCAGGACCCAACACTAATGCTTGGATTAGTGTTGGGATCTTATCTCAGTAGGCAGCTATAAAAGTTAAGCAAAAAAATCAGTAGGTCTTGGTGATCAGTCGACTGTAGGTAGCAGTGAATAGGAAGCAAAGATGACTGAAGCTTTGGGCATGAATGATATAGAGATGGAAGTAAGGCCTGCAGAGACTCAGAGCATATTGAGTTTCAAATAGATGCAGCATCATTTTCTGGAACATTATTTTCAAAAAGAAAGACCTCCCTTACTAATCCTTCATTATTAAGACCCTTCAGAGTGGAATTATATTCTAGTAAGAAATAGTAATACTATCCTTCCAAAATACATAATTTATGGAGTAGACCTTATTTTAAGAGTTTCCATATTAGACTTTGTAGACCCAAAGTCTCGCCATTACAAATATTAAACTTATTAAATAATAAATGTCTTCAGTCACTGCTTAAAATCTAACCTAAATTATAAGATATTCCAAAATAATCTTTTTGCTTTTATCCAAAAACCTACTTCAAAGATTTTCTATAAAGTCAAGGTAGTGTTTTAAATTTGATTTAAAAAAAAAAAAACCCTTGGAAAGTTACTATGCTTCTGTTTTCCCATCTGAAAATGGGATTGAGACAGAGACAGGAGTGATACTCCACTGTTTTGAACATTAGTTTGAGTTCATGCATGCCAGCTACTTAGTGCAGTGGCTGGCACACAGAATCACTCTTAAATAGGTTTTGGTGGGGTTTTTTGGGGGGGGGGTAAGGGAGGGTACTAGAGAATAAATCTAGGGTTGGTCTACCTCCAAGCTAGCCACACCCCAGCCCCCCCCACCCCCCGCACCTTTTTTTAAACAATGTCTCACTTAAATTGCCAAAGCTGGCCTACCTAGAAATCTTTCTATCTCATCTTGACAATAAATATTATTCAAGTACTTTGAGTTGCAAATAGAAAAACCTTTACATTAACATTTTGCTAAGATGACTCAATGAATATAAAGGTGGTTATTTTGTTTTTTAAATTGTGGAGATGACTTAGTGAAGGGAATAAATCTGTTTAAAATAAAAAGTTCCACATGGCTGGCAGTTGAATGTTATCATGCATCACTTTTTTTTTTTTTTTAAAGTAGCAGCCTCTTTTTGCTAAATAATTTCTTATACTTCTGGGAAATACTCTAAGTTCAATATTAGCTATACTCACAGCAGACTAGTTACCACTGACCACAAGGGAGCAGATACCCAGTCTTGTTAGTTTATGTTTCTTTTGGCATAAATTGGATATTGGAAGAATATGAAATTTCAGGAGCTTGCTTAAGTTGTTGTCAGCTGTAATGTCTGTACAAATAGCTCCCAAATCTAGATGTATTTTCAACTTTTCTCCCAAGGACCAAGTCCTGGTTTCCTGCTATCTTCATTTACATATTTTATTAAATCTTAAGCTCAGTATATTTAGGTCTTATTGTACTGCATCCATTTCTTCTGATGTATGATTGTGTGTGTGTAATAATTTTATATTAAATGGGTTGACCATGTTCCTAGCATCTACTAAACAATCAACAAACAGTGGTATTCATTCCCTGTTACTAGCATAGCTATTCTAAAAATTTGAGCATAAGACCTTACATCTGACTTCTGGACCTCTTTTGCTATCCTTCCTTGTATAGGTGACCTTCATAATGAGTCTTCCCTTGTCCTCTCCTCTCCATTCTTCCACCTAGATTGTTGTTTATTGGTATCTATAGTAGGCTCATTCCCTTCTCCCAAATAGGATATAATTTTCGTAACTTTTGCACCTCAAGATATACTTCTCATAACTTATCTACAGTGCCGTTTTGTATTTTACCACAATAAAACTTTTTCCATATTATGATAAATTCCCTTTTGAAGACAGAGATTGCCTTGGGGACCTTCATCTTTTTATTTCCTACTCTGCTGTAACAGTGACTTTCCCATAGTAGGATTTAAATCTTATTTTTTTAATAAGTAGTGTATTCACTTAAATATATATGTACCTGCTCTGTATTAAGGTTTTGATGCCACTGTAACACTCGGAAGCAGGGCTTGGATAGTTTTTCTATAAATGTCCAGATAGTGAATATATTTGGTTTTGTCTGTCATACCATCACAGTCAACTCAGCCATTGTAGCACATAAGCTGCAATAGACTGTATAAATGAGTTTGTGCTACTGAATTCCAGTAAAACGTAACACAGATGAAAGCAGCCGGCTAGGTTTAGCTTGCTGGCCATAGTTTGTTGATCTCTTCTCTAAAGGATTGTTTTATTGATCATTTGTGACTTTATATCATTTAACCAGTTGAGGGCTTCATTTCTCAATATGCAAAATGAGAGGAAGATTTTAACAAGAGCCCAGAATAATTTTAAAGTTACTTAGTATCACCCTCTCAGAAGGCAAACTTTTTTGACTTATGAACTTGACCTAAAGTATCAGTGGATTAAGACTGATTAAGTGCATATTAATTGAGCCCCTTCTATGTGCCAGCACAATGCTAAGCCTCAGGGTACATAGACATCTGAAAGATTAGCCCTCAAGGAACTCAGTCTAGGAGAGGAGATAGGTAATAGATATGTGGTAAGTAACAGAAGATATGTATTTAAAATATAAGACATAAAGGGTATCTCTTATGGATTGGATCTGAAATATCCCTCCAAAGCTCATGTATTGAAAGCATGGTCCCCAGTGCAGCACTGTCCAGAAGTGGGGCTTTGTTTGGGGAAGTGATTACATCATGATGGTTCTAACCTTATCAGGGGGTTCATCCATTGATTGCTGAATGAACTAGTGGCAGGGGATGGAAACTATGAGCAGGTGGGCATGGTTGCAGGAAGTAGGTCATGGAGCCTGCCTGTGGGGACAGTATCTTCTTCCTGGCTCTGTTTTTCCTATGCTTCCCAGCTGCCATGAGCTGAGCAGCACTCCTCCACCACACTCTTCTGCCATGATATTCTGCCAGCATGGAGTCAGCTGACCATGGACTGAGACCATGAGCCAAAACAAACCTTTTCCCCTTTAGGTTGTTTGTGTCAGATGATTTGGTCAAATTGACTAACACAGTGTCCAGTGGCAGGCATGAGTATCTTTGCAATGAACACCCAGGATAAATTTTCGATGCAAGCACAAACTAGCTGCTTTCACTTTGCTTCCAAAAATATAAAACCAAGGGTGTAGACCTTAACCCCAAGCCAAAATGAAAACATTATGCTTTGATTTTGTGCAGATCACAGAAAGCTGTCACTCTTCCCAAGGTTACTATCCTATTGTACTTGCACCTAGTCTATCACAGTTTCCTACTATGCTGGTTTTAGTTAATAATTTTGGAACACTTTTTTGTTTGAAAAGCAACCAGAAAAAGTATGAAGTATTTCTTTTGGATGATTTTATTTCCATGCTGAGAGGATGTTTTTTACATAAAAAACATCAGGTTACCTTACTTTCTTTGGATCTTTAATATGCAATATTTTTAAATCTCATTTTCAGTGAAATTAAGAGGTAAGGTACTTTTTCCTATGCCCTTTTAGAGAAATTGATTTTGCCTACGTAAAAGCCTCAGGTGAGACCCAACTGACTTCCTTTTTGGGAGGCGGGGGTGGCTTTTCCTAACACCCACTCACCAGCAAACACTCTTCTTCCTTAGAGCAGAGCTAACCTCCTAACTCATGTTACTTGCTCAGAGACTGAACTCTCAACTCTGCCTGCCAAGACATCAGCTCTCAACCCTATTTAATTCTAAGAGCCAGATCTCTTGCCTGCTTCACTGCATAGTCATACCATATCCTGCCTTGCTTTTCACCAACCCCATGCCACCACTGGCCAATTTTATTCCTGTCCTGTAAACATCTCTCCAGCTAAACATATAGTCCCCTCTCAGCACAGTGCTTCTCAGATTTCAGTGTCCATCGTAATCATCTAGGATACTTGTTGAAAATGTTGATTCCAAGCCCACCCACAGAGGTTCTGGCTTAGTCAATCCTGTGTAGAACCCAGAAACCTACATATTTTATCAATTTGGAGGACACTGGTAAGTTATTATTGGGACCACACTTTGAAAAACACTGGCCAGGTGGTAAATTCCTTGAGGACATTTTTGTGTCCCTACAGTGTCTAACATGTTTTCTATATAGTAAGTATTTAGTAGGTGTTTATTCAGTTGAATTGCTGAAGTTGTATGCAGAAATATGTCATTTAATATTAGAAAATGGATGTGTGTGTGTGTGTGTGTGTGTGTGTGTGTGTGTGTGTGTGTGTTCATGAGGATTGAACCCAGGGGGTTCTACCTCTGAGCTACATCTCCAGCCCTATTTCATTTTTTATTTTGAAACAGGGTCTCACTAAGTTGCTGAGGCTGGCCTTGAACCTGTAATCCTCCTGTCTCAGCCTCACAAATACTGGGATTACAGGTGTATGCCACCATGCCTGGCTAGAATGGATTTTTTTTTTTAACCACATTTTTACATCCTTAAAGATAATAGTCTTTACCCTTTGCATAATTAGATCTTTTTTCAAGCTTACAGAGAATAATTTTAAAATGTACCTCAAAGATACTTTAAATAGGAAATTTATAATAAATATGTTAAGAGCTGGGATTTTAAAAAACCTTGCCATAAGAAAATTTGAGATCTTTAAAGTTAAGATTACTTTGATAGTAATGGTATAGAATTAAGTATATACTAAAGAATACTGAAGGAATTCCAGAATTTCTAGGAGTAGTAGTAACTACTTTCAGATGTCTTTTCTTATATAAATAGCTAGAGATCATTCCTGCCTTTTAGATAGGTCCCATGAAAATAACTCTTGAAGAAAGGTTAGTGAATTGCACTTCCTCTTATTTTTCTTTTAAAATTTGATTCTGTTAATAGACACTCAGTTGGTAAATGAGGGAAAATGCTGAATCTAAGAATCAGTAATGGACAACTTCACTGGCAGTAAAAGATGTCTTCATCAGTGCCTGTCCATTATATTAAGAGATGCATTTCCAATGTAATTTTATTTTAAGTGTTTGTAATAAATTTATGATGTTTTGATTCAGTAATCATTAAAATTATTCAGTCCAGAAGAAATTTTAACATTCAAAGCCTTAAAGTCATAGGTAATAAAATTAAAACTTAAATACATGTTTTTGTTGAAGAGAAATATAATTGTGTAAACAGCTAAAAGTTTTCAAGCATAAACATTATTTAGAATAAAATTCTGTAGGAATTTGAATGGAAATATGAGCAAGGGAGAAAGAAAACTGAATAAGATTTCTAACTGTTAAAAAAGAGAACTAGCCTGGTACAGTGGCATGCCCCTGTAATCCCGGTACTTGGGATGCTGAGACAGGAGGATCATAGGTTCAAGGCCAGCCTCAGCTACCTAGTGAGGCACTCCGCAACTTAGCGAGACCCAGTTTCAAAATAAAGAATAAAAAATAGGGCTGGGGGTGTAGCTCGGAGGTAGAGCGCCCCTGAGTTCAATCCCCAGTGCCGCAAAAACAAAAAACAAAAAACAAAAAAAACTAGAAACTCTTTTTTGGTACAATTTTAAAAATACACCTAAAAATTTATATAAACTTTTTTGGGGGAGGTAGTACTGGGAATGGAACCCAGGGACATTCTACCTCTAGGCCTGCCTTCAAAGCCTTGTTATGTTCTTTGCATTATAGCATGTACCTCTCGCTGCCATAAATGGCTGTGAAGTATATTCCTAGATTATGTGAAACCCAACCACAGTTGGTTGGGTTTTGGGATTGTTGATTATTTTAAAGTAGTCATAGTCAGGATGAGTATGTGCTCAGAATGGATGACATTTTGAATTGAGATTGTAGAACAAAGGAAGCAAAGTATCACTGAAGAATTAGAAAATGTTAGAATCAACCTAAAGAATGTCCACATGCACAAAGGAAATGTGTAGAGTGAGATATTAAACATTTTTATCCTATCAAGACATCAGGGTGCAGCGGTGTATGCATGTAATCCCATGTGTAGAATGAGATATTAAACATTTTTATCCTATCAAGACATCAGGGTGCAGCTGTGTATGCATGTAATCCCAGTACTTGGGAGGCAGGAGGATCGTCGGTTTGGGACTAGCCTCAGCAACTTAGTGGGGATCACAGCAACTTAGTGAGGCCCTGTATCCAAATAAAAAGTAAAATAGGGCTGGAGGTATAGCTCAGAAGTATAAAGCTCCTCAGTTCAATCCCCAGTACCACAAAAAGAGAGGGTGGTGGTGGAGAGAAATAGATGACACTCCTCTAGGGATAGAATGGACTTTACATGTGACATTCTTCTTAAAGTGGTTTTATGATAAGAATTGTAAACTTAACTCTAGGGGAGCTGAAGTTCAGCTAATTGGCACAGCTGGGTGGGTGTTTACAGGACAGATCCAAGCACAACTATTAAAGTCTCAGTGACTTTGAACTTGAAAACTGTAGTTTGAGAGACTACTGAACAGTAGATCCAAAGTGATATGGTGATCAGATTCTTAGCAAATTATAAGCCTACAATTTTCACATCAGTGATCTCATTTCAACTATGTACTACTTTGATGGTTGGTTAAGGGAATTGTGTGAAATATCATAAAAAAACGAGAGTTTTCCCGAAAAGCTTGGGAAATACTTTAACTGTCAACTTAATGTCAATATAAATTTGTCCATTCTAGTTATGTTATACAATAATTTTGTGGCCAACTTTATGTTCTTTTGGAGGGAATAATGACATTAGTAGTTGAAATTTCTAGGTGATTCAGATATTTCTTTTTGTCAAATTGCTTCAACCTCCTCTCTAACCAGACCTCTCACTGTAACCTCTTATAAGCACCAGAACTATATGAATATGATGTGTAGGTACCATATCCATTGTCTGCTTAGTACTGTAGACCTGGCATATTCTTCTCTACTTTGCACATAACTTTCTTCCTAGAAAGTGTTTGCCTTTCACTTCTGTTGAATACCTTAAAGTTCTTCATGATATTCCCAGTGCCGAGAACAGTATAGAACATGGCAGACCCAATAGATAAATGTTGTGAAGAATGTTGGCAAATAATTGACTAGGAACTCGCAACATCTACCTTGTAGTCTCAACTCTGCACTTCCTTGATTTTACCCAGAGAAAGATAATTCTCAGGGATTCTGTTCTCAACAGGAAGATAAAAAAAGACTGGATAAACTTCTTGCTGACTCTAATAAAATAGTACCATTGTAGGACGTAGTTAGTTGTGAATTATTTAACCAAACTGTAAGCAAAAGTTTCTCTCAGGAACCTAATTGTATTTTGCAAAGTGACACATCCTAGTGGAGATTGAAGAGTAGGCATCTATATTGATCATACTTTGCATTCATTTTAGCTCTGGGGAAGTATATGTTTTGTTAGCAAGAGTAAGACTAATTAAAATTCTCTACATTAATAAGGAGAAAGTGCATGAAGGAGAAGCAGTTTGACAAAGTAAACAATTAACAATACTGTATTATATACTTGGGATTTGCCAATAATATAGATCTTAAGTGTTCTCCCACAAGAAAACAGAAAATGGTGACAGGTGCAATAGCACAGACCTATAATCCCAGCTCCTAGAGAGGCTGAGGCAGAAGGATTGCAGATTTAAGGCCAGCCTGATAACTTAGTGAGACCCTGTCTAAAGTAAATGCAGAAAGGGACTGGTATGTGGCTCTCTGATAGGGTGCTTACCTAACAGTTGCATGGCCCAGGGTTTGATCCCCAACACCAAAAAGGAAAAAGAAGACATTAAATGAATTGCGGAATGCATTCATTGGTTTGATTGTGACATCACTTTACAGTGTTAGCACATTCAACTCATACCCCTTAAATGTGTACGTCCTGTTTGTCACACTGTGGGGAGAGGAGAAACCAGTTAAGGAGCAGAAGGGCAGCTGGGGCTAGCACCTCAGATACCTACATACAGAAAGCACTGTGGCCTGAAAGAACATTTGGAAGAAGTCCAGAGTAGGAAGGTATATTCACTGAGTGCTTAGTTAGCTTTAGATTTCTATCCTGACATTTATCCCAATGTAATGCAGTAGTTGCTTGTTTTTCTGGCACCCCCATGACACCGTGGGATTTATTACTGTGAGCTGTTGTCCAGCAGAATACCTGTACTTGGTAGGCACTGAATAAATATTTGAGGAATCAACTAAAGAATACATACCAGGCACTGTGTTTATATTTTTAGGTATATTCTACTAAATTATGTAATATACTTCTACAAGATAGGAATCTTAGGCTTTGAGAAACTAACTTACACAAAGGAACCAAGTTATGTTACAAGGTCAGGATTTGAATTTTAGATCTATTTGTCTATGGAGTTCATGCTTTTCTACTAACTTACAAATCATAAACATAATTCCTGATAAGTCATTTTCCCATTAGAGGTGCAAAATTACTTTTGGACTATAAAATCTTATTACTGGTACTAATTAATTTGGCAAGTTACACTGTAGAAAGGTTTTAATTATTATATTTAATCTTTACAAAACCATGAATAGATATCTTTCTCGCCTTAATATTAATGAGAAAAACTGAGGCCCCTTGAAGAGTTGTATCTCATAAGGCCTAATGATAAGACTAGACAAGCCTTCTAAATTTAAAAGTATTTGAATTTACAAGAGAGAACCAAAAAAGACTTCAATGAAATAACATCTAGAACAGAGCTTGGAAATTTGTAATTAGAGCACATTTTTAAATGTGTAATTGGTCACTTTATTACACCATATCCATAGTTTCATGTCAAAGTTAGCCTGGGGTAATTCTGCAGTGCAGCTCTGTAGATTGAAGTTTCTGAGTTGAGGTGTATGTCTGTTCTATACACTCATGACCTGTGTGCCATATTTAATGTGTATAATCTTCATTGACAAAGATACATAAAAACCACCAAACAAAAGATAGCTATTAGTTCATTTAGCATGATTTTTTAAATAAATATATTTATGAAAACTAAGAGGTTGAGTAACAAGAAAAATTTACTTTGGTAAGATCTATTTTCAGTATGTCTTGGATCCTTTTTTCTGTTTTTCTCCTTTCATTCTGTCTTTGTTTACTGTCTGGTTTCTTTCCTTTTCATTTGGATTTTGAAAGTCACTTTGTTCATTTAATCCATTCTTTTTGGACTCTGTTGAAAGTGTAGTACTTTTAGCCGGGCGTGGTGGCGCACGCTTGTAATCCCAGCATTCGGGAGGCTGAGACTGGAGGATCCAGGTTCGCGGCCAGCCTCAGCTACCTAGTGAGGCACTCCGCAACTTAGTGAGACTCGGTTTCAAAATAAAGAATAAAAAATAGGGCTGGGGGTATAGCTTGGAGGTAGAATGCCCCTGAGTTCAATCCTCAGTAGTGCAAAAAAAAAAAAAAAAAAGGAATTTGATAAGTGTGAATGTAAAATATTTAGTTTATAATTGATTCAAGAACCTTACTGAATTCCAGCATGCCAGATTGAGCCAGACTTCAAAACATTGAGCTATTAGATAACAGAGAACTGATTTATACTGTACTAAGTTGTTGTGTTTTTGTTCTCAGCAAAGGTTCAACTTTGTACTTTGGGAACCAGGTAGTTGCACTTTTAACCCAGAAACCTAGATTGTGAAATAAATATAATTCCACTAGAATAGAGGTTAAGGGCTACCTTTGACAGATTTAAAAAAGAAAAAAAAAAAATGTAGAATTTTAAAGCTGGAGGTACCTTGGGGATCTCCTCATCCAGTAACCTTATTTTATAGTGGAAAAATACTGGGGCCCCAGGACTGCTAATTGTTAAATTTGGAAAAAATCAGGCTTAATTTTAATATTTCTTCAGAGGTAGAAGTGATGATGATCCAAAAAGTGACACTGGTCAGATGGGAAACAGTCATTTGCGACACCTCCCCTTTAAACATATAACTCTTTTAGAGTTATGAAAAGTAAAAAAAGACAACCTAATTCGCTAATTAAGTGCAAAGAAAGAAGTTCAAGAACTTGGCCAGTTTCTTTGAAAGTTAATAACAAGAGAGCCAAGATTAAAAGCATATCCTTGAGTATCAGGTCTGCTTTTATTTATATAATGTCAGTCGCTGGAGCACCTGTTCAGCCTGCTGCGCCATGCCACCCTGGTGCTGCCCTGAGGGCGGCCTGGGGCAGAGTCAGCTGGTGAGGCCTAGGAGGCTGAGCAAGTGAAATAACAAGAGCAAATGTCTGTGGGATCCCGAGGGTGAGAGAAAGACAAATGTTGGTATTTTAATTCTTCCAACCCTAAGTAGTTTGTCTTACGGTAGCACAGTCATTCTGCTAATGGGAATACCAGAGTTGGTGTTCAAAAAGATAAAGCTCTCCCGAAGGATTCAGTGACTTACTGGCTTTCAAAGAAGCTAAAGCTGAAATGTTTCAGACACTGCAAAGATGAACTCTTAAAACCTGCCTCAAGATAATGGAAACAAGTAGTCAAAGTACTTTGAAAGTCTTGGGAAGTAAATGTTATAATAAAATAATGTTTTGAAGGTTGTACTGAAAGTCATAAGACTACTTAAAATGCTGAATGCATATAAAGGGAAATACCTGCGTCAGTGCTTACCTAACAAGTGGTGTTCCTTGTTACTAAGGAAATCCAGTGACTTTGTCCTGAACTCAAGTTTTTAAGATTGTATTTTTATTTTAGGTAAATAAAAATGAAAAATGTATGTATTCATGGCTTAAATAACTGAGCGAGTAGCTTAGCTTAGCTCTCTGAGGTGATACTGTCACCCCCGTTTTCAAGCATGAAAACTGGGGATTAGAGAAGTTAAGTAACTGACCCAGAATCACAAACCAGGGAATAATAGAGCTAGGATTTTAACTCAATGTTAGACTCCAAACCCAAGCAACCACTAAAAGTTACTGCTTCATTTAACTTTCTTAACTAGATTTCAAGTCCTGTTAACCTTGTGTGTATTTTTCTTTTTTTTTTTTTTTTTTTTTTTCTTTTTCATCCTTTTTTTGTGGTACTCAGACTTGAACCATTTGCCTTGCCTGTGTGAGACAAGCACTCTGTTGAGCCATTTTGCCAGCCCAGCCCCTAATGGGGCTTCTTTGTTAACAGTAACTTTTTTTTTTTTTTTTTTTTTTTTTTTTTTTTGTAGTATGTATGGTGGGTGGGGAATACTGGGGTTGAACCCAGGGGCATTCTGCCGCTGTGCTGCACCCTTGTTAAAGTTGCTGAGGCTGTCCTTGAACCTGCAGTCCTCCTGTTTCATCCTCCCAAAGACTGGGATTACAGGACTATTCCACCAAGCCCAGCTCATAATTTACATTTACATCACTGGAAAATATTAACAGTAGATTAAGTTAACAAGTTAACTACTAATAGAAAAATTTAAGAAATTCAGAATTTCAACTAAAAGATTCTTCAGTGAAGTGTGACTTCTCCAGTTAATGGGCTAGAAAGCTTTGACTAGAACCTTACTTACAGGCAGTATCAATGTTGCCATGGGTAAGAGTTTGTAACATTTTAGCAGAAACATCAAATAAAATCCAGTGATTCTAGTCAGAAACATTCAAGTACCAGGTTTTCATTGCACTTGAAAAAATACTTTAAAAACAATTCTTTAGTGGACAAGTCTCTTAAAATTTTTGCATCCTAGCCAGGTGTGGTATCGCACGCTTGTAATCCCAGTACTTGAGAGGCTGAGATAGGAGGATCACAGGTTCGAGGACAGCCTCAGCAAATAGTAAGACTTTCATCAACCTAGTGAGACCCTGTTTCCAAAAATCATGCTGGGGGTGTAGCTCGAAGGTAGAATGCCTCTGGGTTCAATCCCAGTACCACCAAAACAAACAAACAAACAAAAACAAAAAATTGCATCCTAAGTGTTTTATACTATTGGCACATAAAATAGGGAGCCAGTTTTTTTAAGCAGACAAGTATAATCATTAGATTTAGGATTGAAAGCATGTGTAACTTGTTACATGCTTGTAATTTGTATTTATCTTTGAACATTCCTCTGCTGGGAACATGTTTTATACTGTATCAACAATAATATTAGGTTCTGATTCCCATGTAGCTTTTGAAGAGCTCTTTTTTGTTGTTATTTCCTATTATTTTAGCTTTGATGATCTAAAGAAACTCAATACAGATTTAAGATTTTATATTACCTAAAGAAATAACATACCTAAAACATTAAGTATACACTGAAAATTATTTACAAAAAATCTGAAATAAGTGGAAAACACTCCCCTATTTGAAAAATGTCTCTTAATAGAATCCTTATGGTTTAATTAAGATATGCAGAAGATAAGTTACTGTGTTTGTAGGATACTGTTTGAAAATTTACTTGTTTTCTCCTAAGAAAAATTTAGTAGTTACATTAATTTTATATTTTGCTTTATAAGTTTTTATTGTTGTTTTCTTGTTTGTTTTTGTTTTGTGGTCCTGGGAATTGAACCCAGAGACATTCTACCTCCAATCTACACTCCCAGCCGTTTTATTTCTTATTTGGGAACAGGGTCTCACTAGGTTGCTGAAAGCCTCACTAAATTGTTGAGGCTATCCTCAAACCTGCCATTCTCCTGTCTTAGCCTCCCAAGTACTAGGATCACAAGCATGCACCACCATGCCCAGTTCAATGTTAATTTTATACTCAGGTATCTAATATACTGTCTGCTAACTTTTTAAACACTGCTTATTTCAAAGGGAAATAATGTTAAAAAGATGTGAAGCAATTCTTGATTAAAGTATTTTAAGCACATCTGTATTACACGGGGAATGGAATGGTGTATATATTCTATGGATGCTAAGGACAACTGGTTTAGAAAAGTTATTTTGCATTTCAATTAACATTTTAGTTCCAGGGGTGGGTGAGTGGTCAGAGAAGATTGGTAAAGTTTGGTTTATAGTTCTCTCATTTGTCACCTACTTTTTAAAAACACATCAGTTTTTTAGTGGGCTTGGCTTTCATTATGTTAAGTACTTCTGTTTTCCCCTATTTGAAAGCTATTACATAGGGCAAACTTAGAAAGGAAAATCACTCCACCAGAGTTTTTTTTTTTTTTGTTACAGTACTGTGGATTAAACCCAGGGACATTCTACCTCTGAGCTACGCCCCCAGTCCAATTTTTTTATTCTTTATGTTGAAACAGGGTCCCACTAAGTTGTGGAGAGCTTCACTAAGTAGCTGAGATTGGCTGGCCACAAACTCGGATCCTCCTGTCTCAGCCTCCCAAGTACTGGGATTACAAGTGTGCACCACCACGCCCAGCTTCCACCAGACTTCTTAATAAGCGTGCTGTGGGTCTCAGTCAGCTGTGAGTTAGGGGTATAGATAATTTGTAATTAATTAGGAAATATCGCATATAAATGATTTACTCTTAAAATTACCTCAGCAATTGAGACTCATTTTCAAAAAGAAATAAAAAGAGCTAGGAATTTAGCTCTGAGGTAAAATGCCCCTTAGTTCAACTCCTCTACCCCCATACCATTAAAAAAAAGAAAAGTCTATTCTTACCTAATATGAAAATCAGTGACTTTGTTTTATAAAGCTTTTCTAATGTCAAAGTATTTGATATTCTTTTGATTATTTTAGAACCTGTAATAATAGCTCTTGGTATGAAAATTAGTGTCTTGTTATAAAGCTTTCTTAATGTCAAAAATATTTGGTGTGCTTTTGGCTTAGTTTTAGAACATCTGTAATGATAGCTATTTACCTGGTTTCCTTAAAAGTCTTAATTAAATTATAAGGAAATAATTACTGAATTATCACCTTAAAAAATTTAATGTAAGAGACTTGTATATATTTGTTTTTATTTATGAGTGATTTTTAATTCTAAGGGTACTTTTCCTTTGTTTTTGTTTTGCTTTTTTTTATTATTAATAAGATATTATGAACTGGATCCTTGTAAAAGTCTCCTAGACAATTTGAGGAACAAGGTGATCATTGAGTACCCAACATTACAAGTGGTGTTGAAAGGGTCTACTAATGACCTTATAGTCCTTCCTCCAGGTAAGTGTAAATTTATTCTTGCAGTGCTTATAGTAATTTCTCTAATGTTCTAATACAATTCAAGTTTATCCAACCCAAAATCAATTATTTGAATTAGTGAAAATATTTGGTGTAGTAGCTTCTCTTGTTGGGCCAATAAATCTTTTCATTTCTTCTTCTCTCTCTCCTCCCCTCATTCTTTCCTATCCTACTTTTCTTCCTTTCCCTTTCAGTGTGTATGGAGGTGAAAGAAGGAGGAATTTCAGGCACATGAACACACATGTAAACTTTGTAGAACAGTGGGTGCTAGAACAGAGTTTACATAAAATGCAGAGGAAGCCAGAGGAGAAACCAGTTAACTTGTAATATCATGGAGGTACTTGAAAGACCCTGAGAGTTTAAGAAATTCCATTAGGATGGGGAACTTATTTCATTGTCTTACTCATAGAACTCATAGTATTTTTGTTGCTGATACCATCTGAAATCTAAACAAATCACAGGAACTTGTAGGCTGGAATACAAGGCAGAGGCCCGGGTTCATGGTTCTAGCATCAACTTTTATAAGCTGTGAGCCCTTGAGCATTCACTATGCCTCTCTGGGCTTAATTTTCCTTATCTACCCACTGGAAATAAACAGTAATAGTTTCAAGTAAAAATAATTTGTATTTAATCTTTACATAAATTTCAAAATAAGTGTTTTATGCATTATTCCTTTTAGCTTTGTAATACAATGAAATAAATAGAGTGGTTGTTCTGGTTCCCATTTTGCAGATTTAAAAAAAAAAAAGGTGGAGTGATTTGCAGTTATGTTGACTCAGCAAACATGTTCTGCACTGTGGGGATAAATATAAGGAGGAAAGGTCTGGACTTAGTTTTGCTCACTCTAGGCCTGACAAGAGCGTCAAAGAAGCTCCAGTTCTGCTCTGAGTCTTTTGTCCTGTGAAAGGAAGATGTCAATTGGCTGGCTACTCTTCTGTCAGACCACACTCATTCAACATATACTGGGCCTGAATTTTAAATTTAAAAAAGTCTTGGAAAAATTTATTCTGACCACATGTGGCCAGCCTGTGTGATAATAGTGTATTCAGTGGTGTGAGTGTCCATCCCCGAGGATTCCACAGAGTCAGGAAGGATGTGACCTCACAAAATATAATTGCTACCTTCAAACATCATTTCTCTATTTATTATGGCCAGAATTGTATATCCCGACTGCCTGGGACATAGCACGGTTTGTCTGTCCCTGTGAACAGTGCTGTTGCTATGCATGGGGAGAGGGAGGAGGGAAAACAGAACAGTCTAAACAGAAACAGTGTAAACATTTGACTGTGTTTACTTTTTTTTTTTTTTTT
>PVLC010032590.1:0-17975 GCA_004027655.1 Graphiurus murinus
GGCCGGGCTAGTTTCTGGAGGGGCCAGAGCTCAGGCAGCTAGGTGGAGTGGAAAAACTGTACTTGGGCCAGAACATCCCAGCAGATATCTACTGCAAGTTACTTAAAACTCCGAGTTTCCTCGTCTGCATAACCCGGGCAAAGGCTTGAAGGGCGCAGACGCAAAAACTGGAACTGTTATGCACCAAAGACAGACCTTTTGATCTCACTATAGCGTCACGGGAAAAGTTCAGCAGTGCCGCTCCAGCGAGGCCAGGGCTGGAGCCAGAGCCGGGGAAAAACTACAACTCCCAGGAGGCACCGGGCGGCCGGCGCGCGGCGGTGACGTCACGGGGCCGGCGCGGGGCTCTGATTCGGCCGGAGCTGCCAGCAGGGTGCTGCCGCCGCTGGTTGTTACAGCTGCTGGAGCAGCCGCGGCCCCCGCTCCCGGGCACCCCTCCTGGGCCCTAGACCTCCGGCTCCATACGGTGAGTTGAGACGAGCGGCTTCGGGGAGGCGGGACCGGGAGGTCCCGGGGCTAGAGAAGGGGCAGGAAAGGAGGTGGGGGCTGCTGGAGAGGCGCCCCGGGCTGGAGGAGACCTGGGTAGGGTAATTGAGGGTGGAAGGGGTGCATCACCGGAGGAGGGGCTCGAAGAAGAAAGTGGGAGTAGGAGGCCGGGGGTGGGACGTCCGGGAGGAGCGCTTCGCCTGGGAGTGGGGGGCGGGGAGCGGCTGGACTTCAGAGAATAAAGATTTGGCTGCCTCGGGGGTTGTGTGAACGCGTGGAGACGGGTATGGGGCCCTGGACCTGGCCAGGCTCCCAAGTGCGAGGTCCCAGGCTGGGAAGCCAAGCGAGAGGCCCTCCGGCCCTGGGCTCACGCAGCAAACCCCAACAATAGTGAGGACTCCGCCTCCTCGCTCCTCCCTGCCCCCGGGTTAGTGAGGATTCTTTCCACTCCCGCCGCTCTCCGGAGCTAGGGAGGCCGGGCCTGAGCGAGAGGTGAGCTGCTGTGGTCCTGCAGGTTGAGGGGTGGGCGGAGTGGAGGTGACATTGTGGCACGCCGCCACGGACTCCCTGATGGAGTCCCCAGGGTGCAGGCCTGGATGTTTGTGTTCCTTACCCAGAAGGTAGGAGGTTCGCTGTTTAAAGAGCTGCTTTTACCTGGGGAAGGGCTTGGGAAACACTCACCTGGTGGCTGCCCTGGGGCGCACTCTGGCCTTGATGTGAATGTCTGACAGACTGGCTGGGCCGAGATGTTTCTGTGCTGAGTTTAGGAGGAGTAGAAGAGGAAAGGAGAGGGAAAGAACTTCGAGCTAACAAGTGGTTAACAGAACAGAGTTGCTGCAGGCTCTGGTTTGAGGCAGGTTATGAAACCACATCAGGAGCTGGTGCTGGCAGCCACCTGCCAGCTATCTCAGCAGAACTTTTCAAACTCAGCTGCTAGAGACCCGTCTCTTCTACTCGCTTCTTATTTCTTCACTTGTGGGAGAAAGGTTTGTTGATTACTAATGGAAGGGACTTGGACCTGTAGTTACATGAAAGTTTCAAGAGTGGTTCCTGGCTGCTAGTCTTTTTTGTTAGTTTACTGATCTCTTTTTTTGGGGAGAGGTCTTCTAGGTCCTCCTGCTCTTTGTGTGTGTGTGGTATTGGGAATTGAACCCAGGACATTCTACCTCTAAGCTACACCCATAGTCCCATTTTTTTTGTTTTGTTTTGTTGCGGTACTGGGGATTGAACTCGGGCATTCTACCTCCGAGCTATACCCCCAGCCCTATTTTTTATTCTTTATTTGGAAACAGGGTCTCACTAAGTTTCGGAGTGCCTCACTAGGTAGCTGAGGCTGGCTGCGAACCCAGATCCTCCGGTTTCAGCCTCTCAAATGCTGGGATTACAAGTGTGTGCCACCATGCCCGGCGATAGTCCCATTTTTATTTTTATTTTGAAACAGGGTCTCACTGCTTGCTGAGGCTGTCCCTGAACCTGTGAATCTCCTGTCTCAGCTTCCCATATACTGGGATTACAGGTATGGACCGTCAACCATGCCCAGCTTGTAGGTTCTCTTGCTCTGAGGACACATAGTATTCAGGCTTCAGGAAGAAGCTTCCCAGGGTGTCAGCTGGTACCCAGGCTAGGCCCCTCCTAGACTCATCAGGCTTTGTTGGATGCCCTGTTACTGCCAGAAAGGGGTGTAGGGTCTTGTGAGCTAGGATTCAGCAAGGCTTTTGGCACTTTTGGAAAAAGCGCTGTGGAGGGTTCAAGGTCTTTCTTCACCTACACCCCTGTTGGTCTGGGGAAGGAGCAGCCGTTTCTGGTGAGACCTGGGGAGCTCTTTTCCTCTCCTTCAGAGCCCTGGTTTTCAGCCAGACCAAGCCACTACCCCCCAGGTGGAGACTTTTACGTAGTAGGTGTCCCTGGGGTTGTGTGAAGTCCCAAGGCCCTGGGAAGGTAAACAGCTGATTTTCTAGTTCTTGGGTTTCTGTTAGGCCCAATTATCCAGCTTAATGGGCCTCACCAATGGGCCCCAGGAGCATCACTTCCACCAGGGTGAACTTCACGCCAACTTGTATATGCTGGCTTGTTAGGAAACTGTGTTGTGGGTCCCATTTCCCCTGAGGTCCCTAAGCTTGGAGCTGTCTGAGAAGAGGAAACTTGCTCCTGTTATCCTATAAGTAAGGAACTGACCCTTGGGAATTCTGGCTCCTCTGCAGGCTTGGCTGGTATCCTGCCAGACAGAGATGGTATCTGAGTCTAAAGGGGTTGGCCCAGGGGAGTGAGGGAGGTGGTCTTCTAGGCACTTTCATAATATCTCCATCCAGGTCTCTTCTACATTCCCAGGAAAGAGAGGCTGTTACTACAGTGATGAGCTTGGGGTCTTTAGTAAGCAGGACCCCATCTTAGGTAGGGAGGTGAGCCATTTATACAGGTGCCATCTTTGCCTGCCTTTTGCTGGTCACAGGGTCTTCAGGAATCTGGGGATAGCCAAGAATTCCCCTCTTTACCTTCTCTGCTCCCCCCTGCCCACTCTGGGCTGCTGCCACCAGTGTTTTCTGGGCATCAAGGGTAGCCCTTTGGTTCCTCGTGCTGTAGGGCTTCCACCATTGGAGCCAGGCAAGGGAAGGGATGATACTAACTTACGGCAAAGATGGGCAGGACAGAGAAGGAAGGAGGGAGGCCACAAGTATGGTTTTGTGTCCTTGGGGGTGGGGTGTGTTGACGTGGTTCCAGCTCCCTGTGGGAGCTCTAGATGTTGGCCATGTCCTCCGTCCTCACCTCCCCTCTCTCTGGTGGGGTAAAGGGCCTTGGTGCTTTGGCACCAGAATGCCTGGCATCCCCAGGGTAGTCTGAGTGGCTGCCAAATGGAGAAAATGTGTGTACGGGTTATTTTGTGTTGCCAAAAGGGAGCTTTCCAGGTCAGAGCAAAAGTTATCCCTGGTCTGCTGTTTTTTTCTCCCTCCCTCTTTCTACCCTGCCAGTCGTCCTGGACTGGGGGTTAGGGCGATTCAGGACTGGAAAATTAGGAGTAGGTAGGAGCAGTTCAAAGTACTTCATCCACCTCTGCCTGTGCCCACAGGCCTCACTGCCTTTTCCTCCTATGGAAGGAGCCTAGGGTAGGAGAGGCCTCCTACCAGGCCCTCAGTGAGACAGCAGGAGTGATGCTGAGGGGGAACTCTGGGGGGGGGGGGCTCTTCCCCCTTCCTAGCAGGAAGAGGCCCTCAGGAATGCGGTAGGAGGTGAGGCTGGGGGACGGCATTGCTCTCTCTCCTCTGGGGCTGGGCATCTCTTGATGATCTGCCCTCACAGGCACTGCCCAGCGCCGTCCTGAGGGGATGGTGCGCAAGGCAGCCTGGTGTTGATCCCAGCTCAGCGGTGGAAATGACTGGAGCTAAGTGCACATGGACTTTTTCCAGCCTCCAACTTGAGAAAACAGTGGGGCTGCGTGGAGTCCTCAGGGAAGGAAGAGCCTGCCTCCCTGCTGGATTTGGAGGGTGTGACCTGTCTCGCCTGTGCTGCTTGCTTGCAGAGCAGCGGCGGAGAGGGGCGGCAGGATGAACGTCGGCACGGCGCACAGCGAGGTGAACCCCAACACGCGGGTGATGAACAGCCGCGGCATCTGGCTCTCCTACGTGCTGGCCATCGGGCTTCTGCACGTCGTGCTGCTGAGCATCCCCTTCGTGAGTGTCCCTGTCGTCTGGACCCTCACCAACCTCATCCACAACATGGTGAGAGCCTGCCTGCCCCTGACCACATGGGCTGCTCTTTGACGGGGCCGGGGGGATAGGAGGAGCCTGCCAGACACGGGCCAGATAGCCGAGTGACGTCCTGACAACATCTGTTCCCAGAGCCCCGGCCAGCTCTTCGCTGTGTTCCACTCCCCCTTCTGGGTTCCAGCCCCGTGCACACCTATAGGAAGAATCAAATCTGCAGATTTGTCCGCATGTCCAGGATGGGGTGGTTTGTAGATTTGAAGATGACCACTGAGAGCTGAAGCAAGAGCTCTGGAGTGTTCCCAGGACCCAGGGATCTGGTGTCTAGCCTAGTGTGAAAAGGCTCCTTTCCTTTCCCTTCAGGATCTTGCACCATCGTCCACTCTTGCTCGTCTCCGCTCCCTTCGCACCTGCTGCCTTGCACTTCTTGGTGGGCAGGCAGAGGTCTAGGCCTTGCCCATCAACTTGCCCCACCTGGCTGGCACACGGAGAGTCCCACCAGGCTGGAGAGGCAGCGTCTCTGTGCCTGTTTGCAGCTAACTCCTCCCCTTTGCAGTGTCCTCATATCAGGCCTGCCCTCTCCCCCGGGACCCCTTGTTCTTCTCCTGCCAGGCTCCATCCTGACCTCCAGCCCATATCCTGCCTGGCAGAGGGAAGCTACAGATCACCTGTGACTTGCTGGAAGAGCCGAGCTAGGGGCCCTTTTCCCTTTGGCATTCTCTAACGAAGGCACCTCTCTCCAGGGCATGTACATCTTCCTGCACACGGTGAAAGGAACACCCTTCGAGACCCCGGACCAGGGGAAGGCGAGGCTGCTAACCCACTGGGAGCAGATGGACTACGGGGTCCAGTTCACGGCTTCTCGGAAGTTCCTGACCATCACACCCATTGTGCTGTGAGTGTCTTGGCTGGAGGACAGCAGCGGCAGGGCGAGGCCTGGGGAGCCTGGGGCCCAGCCAGGTTTTACCTTCATGTAGGCCTGCACCAAAAAAGGGAAGGTTAAGCGTCCCTGGGTCTTACTCTGGGCGCAGGCCTTGGGCCTCCCTGTCCCTCCCTTTCCTCAACTGGAGCATCTATCTCACCAGTGAGATAGGCCACGGGGCTGGGGTGAGGCAGGGGGCTGGCTTGGGGGGAGGGGTGGGTTTTGGCTTGGGAGGTCTTGCCACCCACTTCTGCTCTCTGGGCACCCCTCCCATAATTCCTCAGCTGTCAGGATTCTGAGGGAAGGAGGGGCCCTTCAGTCTTTCACATCTCTCCCAACCTTTCTCTCCCAGGTACTTCCTCACCAGCTTCTATACCAAGTACGACCAGATCCATTTCATCCTCAACACTGTGTCCTTGATGAGCGTGCTCATCCCCAAGCTGCCCCAGCTCCACGGAGTCCGGATTTTTGGCATCAATAAGTACTGAGGGTGCAGCCCCTTCCCCAGCCTGGGACGGCCGGGGAGGGGTGGAGGGCCTTTGCTGTGATGCTGAAGACGAGCCTCTGGACACTGCCGGAGATGGGGGTCGCACCTCTGGGCCTCGTTCCCCCCTCGCTTCCCCAGTAGCTGACTTGGAGTAGCTTGTAGTGGGGTTGGGGTGGGCCCCTGGGCTCTAACCCATTCTGATTTTTTTGATCTTTTCCTTTTGTCTTTGAATAGAGACTCTGTGGGGGTGGTCACAGAAGGGCTGGGCTTCTAGGCCAGTGGAGCTTCGAGGTTGGGGCAGGAGGCCGGGGGAAAGCCCTGCTCAGCCCTGCTTGCTTGTTTACCCGCAGGCAGCCAAAGCACTTTAACCCCTGTCAGGAGCAGAGGAAGGTACGGCTTCTGGACATTTCCCTTTAGTTCTTCAGGTGTTAGGGCGACTGTGTGTTTTGTATGTGTTAAGGCAGGTGTGTTTGGGCACCTCAGCCTTCTGGGTGGAGAGCTGTCTAATATTGGTCCCAGGCTTCTGGGGGCCACCCCCCACACCTGACCCTGGGTGCTGGGTGGGGGTGGGGAGGGTGAGGAGAGGTAAGGAGGGGTGGGCGCGCATGGCCAGGTTCCAGAGTTGAGGTGCCAGGGCTCTACCATCCTGGGCCTGGTGGAGGTTGGGGAGGGAGGAGTGGGGGTCTAGGTGGGGTTGGGGAGTCGAGTCTTACAAGAATGGGCTGCACTGCAGCAGCAGACGGGGTTGTTGGAAAGGGGGTGGGCAGAAACTAGATGTAGCCTCCTGGGGGATGTGGGCAGGGAAAGGAGCCGGCTTGGAGGGTCAGCTTGCCCATAGGATGGCGATGGCCCTGGGGAAGGGGGGCCGCTGTGGATCTGAAGCTCCTGGGTTGGTGTGGGGGTGGGCATGGGTGGGAGAGGCCGTGAGTCATTCATTGTAAGCACCGGTCTGGCCTGACACTGCCCTCTTGGGCCGGCGGGTGGCGGTGTGAGCTGTGAGCGGTGTAGGGAAGTGGTCGGTGACAGAAACCGTGGAGAGGGTGCTTCTGTAGCCCCTCACCTCGTGACCGGCCAGGCCTCTCATGTCACATGCATGTACGTGCGGGGCCATGAGGCCAATGGGCTGCAGGGTCCTGCAGGACCTGGCCCAGCAGGGCAGTGGAAAGAGCCAGGGACAGCCGCAGGCGGACAAAGGCTGGACAGGGACCTGAGTGTGGGCTGGAGAGGAGCCACCTCCCTCCCCAGTCCCTGAGGGCATGTTGTTTTGAGAAGGGGAGGGTGTCAGAGTCCTCTCCCAGGGGCTCCAGGGAGGTCTCTCACTTTGTTTTCTGCCTCCTGGGCCCTACCCCCACCCCATGTATCATAGGGAACTTTCACCTTAAAATCTTTCTAAGCGAAGTGTGAATAGGATTTTTACTCCCTTTGTACAGTATTCTGAGAAATGCAAATAAAGGGCAATGTGTTCCTGTTTCCTGGTGTCTGGCCTCTACTTCCTGGAGGGCCCTGGGGGAGGGGGCATCTGTGTGGGTAGCAGCTCCTTCTGACTCAGTGGTGGGGACTCTGGGACTGTGGGTCTCTCTGCTGTCCCAACAGGCCATGCACCTCAGACTTCATAGACCGGGGTCCTTCGGTGGCCAAGGAGGAGGTCACTCCAGTCACTTACAAATGGGCCAGAAGCACCCAGTCCTTTCCTCTGAAGCTCTCCATCCCTCCCCATTTCTCACTTCTCCCAAGGTTTTTCCTAGCTACTCCTGCCTGGAGGGCTGCACTTCAGCGTTTCTGTCTGAGGGACTTTAATGTTTTCTTTTCTTTCCATGAACCCAAGTGCGAGGGGAAGAGCTACCTCTAGGAGGACTGTTTGAGTCTTACTCAGCTAGAAGGGGGAGGAGTCTCACGGAGGAATCCTTATCACCTGAGTACATTGGCTTTTCAGGGGGTTCTCTGCAGTATTATCTGCTACTCCCGGGACAGGTACAAAGTCCCAGGCAGGAGGCAGGACCTCCTTCCAGCAGTCTATCATGACATCTTTGTAATGAGGGTTAGGAAGAGTGTGGGATCTTGGCCCAAATCCAGCCACCACTCCACTCCCCAAGTGGGGCCTGCACAGTGTTGGGAGACCTGAAGTCACTGGATTCAGTACTGGGAGTGGGGCTGCCCTGGTGGCCTCCATGGCTTCCAAGAGTACAGTCAGGGTGAGGTGCCAGGGCACACCAACAGTGACCTTTGTTCTAATCCCAGCTCCGCCACTTGCTAACTGTGTGGCCTGATCAAGTTCCGTTCTGAGCGTCAGTTTATTCCCATATTGTATAAGGATAATACCACTTAGGGCTGTTGTGAACAATAGCACAGTGACTGGCACGTAGTCAACACAATACCTGCCAGCCATTATTAGTAGCATCACCATTTCCTTAAATGTCCTTTCAGAACTGAGGGATGCAGAGACTAGAAGGCAGGCTGGGCGCCCAAGGGTGGTTATTTTGGAGGAAGGACAGAGCAGCGGGGCCAGAAGCCTCTCCCTGGGAAGGAGGAGATGAAGAGGGTAGGTGGTAGGCGGCATTCAGATAAGGAGGGTTTGCATTTCCCTGGGGGGGACATGAGTATGTGGGTGTCGAGAGAGGCTGAGTCCTTACTGTCCCAGGCTGCCCCCTACAGGCGTTAACTGCCCTTCTGGGTCTTCATTGCTGCCCAGTTGAGCATGGTATTTCGGTAGCTGGCTCCAAGGTCACTCCTATCCTTGGCATAGCCATGGTCATTGCCTGCTGGCACTTGGTCCATACCCATCCATATTCCTTTTCTCTATTTCAGCTCACTGGATTGAATGGTCCAGAGTGCCTTATTCTGCACCATTCTCTGGCCCAAACTCACCTCGAATATGTATCAGGGCCTAGTGTGGTGCGCACGCTTGTAATCCCAGCATTCGGGAGGCTGAGACAGGAGGATCCAGGTTTGAGGCCAGCCTCAGCTACCTAGTGAGGCACTCCACAACTTAGTAAGACCCAGTTTCAAAATAAAGAATAAAAAATAGGGCTGGGGGTATAGCTCGGAGGTAGAACGACCTGAGTTCAATCTCTAGTACCGCAAAAAAAAAAAAAAAAGAATATGTATCAGGATCTCCCATATACTCTTTGGGTTCAAAAGGAAGGAAGAAGTTCTGGCCTTATTGGCCTCCACCTCAGCCATAATGTAGCCAAGGGCCTGGGAGGTGGAGCACTTAGCCCCGCCCAGCCTTCCAAGAAGTGCTCCACCTGGAGAGCTTTGAAATGTTTTATAGCTCCCTGAGGTTCCTGCCTTCCTCGCACTTACGGCCTTTGGAACAAGGGGAACTCTGCTCTGGTTGATGTAGAAAACAGCTCTCACTTTCTCTGTGTGGGGTAACCCCTGCTCCATCTTTCCTCCAGAGTTCCGTGACAGGCAGAGGAGACTCTAAGATCTGTGATGTTCACTCTTCCCTATCGTGTCATAGCTGCCTCACTTTCTGAAAACAGAGAAGGTGAACCATTCCAGGTCCTGGTTGTCCTGGAACCTTTGGCTCTTCCTTGACCTCTTGCTGTTAACGGGAGAAGAATTAAAAACTTGAACCAATACCCTCCTCCTTCATACTGAAGTTAGTGTCCTTTTCCAGGTTGGTCCAGGCACAATGCCCGGCCTATTTAAGGACGTCACAAGAGCCACGGTCTGAGGGGCGGATGCTGGAGGGGATACGATGCTGTTAGAATCTTGAGTGATGCTGGCAAATCCCACTGCTTCTGCCTGGTGAGGGGGGTGAGGAGGTCCTGGGGACACTGTGACTACAGGACAGACCTCCCCCTGCAGGACATACTGGAGGAGGGAGAAGGGCCATTTGATGAGCTGAATGCTGGACTCCCACGTCAGGAGCAGGTGGGTGAGAGATGACCAGACAGGAGGCCTGGCCGAGTCTATTCCACCCCATTCTCAACTCCCGCTGCTGGTAAGCAAGTCAACCAATCGATGTGTACACACATTTCTGAACACCTCAATTATTATTATTATTTTTTTTGTGGTACTGGGGATTGAACCAGGGGCATTCCACCTCTAAGCTACACCCCTAGCCTTCTTTATTTTTTTTGTTGTACTAGGGATGGAACTCGGGGGCATTCTACCTCTGAGCTATACCCTAAGCCCTATTTTGTTCTTTTACTTTGGAACAGGGTCTCAAGTTGTTGAGGGCCTCACTAAATTGTTGAGGCTGGCTGCAAACCTGCAATTGTCTCAGCCTCCCAAGTACTGGGATTACAGGTGTGTGCCACCACACCTTCTCTGAACACCTCAATTTAAGAAATGCACAGAGGAGCTTTGAGGGAAGGGGGAAAGGAAGTAGACATTTATTTATATTGGAAATCATTCCTGCAGTCTTCCTTTCCCATCTTTTCCATTTATAAACAATTTCTGAGCTCTCCTCATGTATTTATATGTTTATCATTTAAACAGATGGGTAGCCGGGCGTGGTGGCACACGCTTGTAATCCCAGCATTCGGGAGGCTGAGACCGGAGGATCAGGGTTCGAGGCCAGCCTCAGCTACCTAGTGAGGCACTTCACAACTTAGTGAGACTCAGTTTCAAAATAAAGAATAAAAAATAGGGCTGGGGGTATAGCTCGGAGGTAGAATGCCCCTGAGTTCAATCCCCAGTACTGCAGAAACAAAACAAAACAAAACAAAACAAAAAAACAGATGGGCAAATGGAGGCAGTGGGCTGAGGGAGGATGCAGACTTTGCAGCTAGAGCCACCTGGATTCAAAGCCCAGCTCTTCTATTGATTGGCTGGGCAACCTCTGGGCAAGATAAAGCATTATCTTTCTAAGTGTCACAGTCCTCATCTGTCAACTCTAGAAGACTGCTGCAAGAGTCAAATGAGAATAAATGACATAAATCATTTATCACAGTGCCTGGCACAGAAGGAGCACTCAGTAGAAGTTAGCTTCAATTGGCAGTCATTGGGGTACATGCCTGTAATCCCAGTACTTGGGAGGCAGAGACAGGAGGATCGCGAATTTGAGGACAGCCTCAGCTAAATTATCTAGACCTTCCTCTTACGCCTTTCCTTTCTTTTCTCCTTTTGCCCTTCCCTTCCCTTCCCTTCTCTCCCCTCCCTTCCCTTCCCTGGTACTGGGGATGGAACCCAGGGGCAGTTGACCTCCAAGCTACACCCCCAGCCCTACTTTTTATTCTTTATTTTGAAACAGGGTCTCACTAAGTTACAGAGGGCCTCACTAAGTAGCTGAGGCTGGTCACGAACCTGTGATCCTCCCATCTCAACCTCCCAAGTACTGGGATTACAAGCATGCGCCACCACGCCTGGCTCAAATAGCATTCCTTGATATAAAAAATGATGAAGGGTTTTATGGCTCAGACCTCTCTGATGCCGCCCATTTCTCTTCACTGGAGCTCATACCAAGAGATGAGAAAGAATTTTATATTTTTTGCAGTACTAGGGATTGAACCCAGGAGCTTTCTACTTCTAAGCTAGACCCCTACCCCCAGCCCTATTTTTTTAAAATTATTTATTTTGAAACAGGATCTCACTAAGTTGCTGGAAGCCTCACTAAATTGTTGAGGCTGGCTTTGAATCTGTGATCTTCTTGTTTCAGCCTCCCAAGTACTGGAATTCTGACAGCACCACTGAAGAGTTTTGGAGTAAGCACTGTGCCAGGTCCTGCTGTCCCAGGACCAGAAACAGTGCCCAGATGGCTCAGAGGTGGCAGGCCTTTCTACAAGGGGAGTTTAGCTAAGCAAGCAAAGGGCTTTAGGAGAAATTTCAGGCTAGTGGTTTTTGGAGTTAATTCTCTGAACAGCAAATTGCTAAGAGCCAATTCTAAGAACCAGTTCTCAAAAATTCAGTTTGCTAAATGATCTATTCACTGAAAACAGAAAAATCCTTTGACTTGGGATGAGAATGTTTTACCACAATCTTATTCCCCAGGGACAGGGTAAAGTGTAAATCTTAACCTCCCAAGTATACTGGGATTACAAGCATGCAGTCACCAAGCCTCACTAACCTCTAATTTTTTTCAATTGGCAGGGGATCCTACTTCTTTAGCTTTACTTTTGTCTCATTTCAGCCTTTCAAATAGTTAATAGGTCTGCCTCCCTTTTATTGCATGCTGGAATGTGTGCCAAGCACTTTCAGTGCTCACCTGCAGTATTTTATTTAATTTCCCTTATTAGAGGAACAGACAAGAAAATGGACTCAAAGAGAGCAAGTGAACTGGGCATGGTGGCACACCCCTGTAATCCCAATACTTGGGAGGCTGAGACAGGAAGATTGCAGATCTGTGACTAGCCTCAGCAACTTAGTGAGGTCCTCGGCAACTTAGTGAGACCCTGTTTCAAAATAAAAAACAAAATAGGTCTGGGGGCATAGTTCAGAGGCAGAATGCTCCTAGGTTCAATCCCTAGTACCACCACCACCACCACCAAAAAAAAAAAAAAAAAAAAAAAAAGACATCAAGTGACTTACCCAGATCATATGGGGACTGTGTGACCACATGACGCTCCAGCCCCCTTGGCCCCTCCAGAGCACAGTGGCAGGTCCTTCAGAGGGAGTGGCAGTAGAGGGAGGTCTGGGCAAGGGGGAGGGCTGCACCAGGGAAGGTTTTCTGGAGAAAGGTCTTTTGGGGTAGCTCCAGTGTGACCTTTTATCTTTGTTTTTACTGGGCAAAAAGCTGAGGTCCAAATTCTGAACAACATGAACTTAAAGTTGACAGCGAAATTATCCAAAGAAATAACCTCAGGCAGATTCCTGAGATACCATGAGCAGAAAATCACGAAAGTGAAGTGGATAAGCCAGAAGTGTCTGGAGTCCCTTAAGGACAAGTGGGGTTGGAGAATGGAAGAGGGGTTGGGGGGAGCTCGCTGTGGGGCACCTGGCTGGTGCAGCCTGTTGGGCCCTACCTTGGCATTCCCGCTGGCCCGACTCAGGCCTGCCTTCCTCTTCTCTGCTCATTCTCCAGGAGCTGCCTCCAGGCAGCCTTCTCATGCTCCTGTTCCTTCACATCCCGGGGTGATTATTCTGGCTTGGACAGATGTGCTGGGGTTTCCCTGTTCTCCTTGACTGAATGGCCTGAGCCAGCATCTTGTGCTTGCTTTGCTCTGTCATGGTTTTGTGTCCTCTGTCCCCATTGGACCGGGAGCAACATGTGACAAGGGACTGCTTTTACTCACCTCTCTGTGTTGATTCCAGCATATAGCAGGTACTCAGCAAAAGAGTTTAAGTGAATGGAACATTACCTGCACAGAAAGTGCCACCACCTCACTCACCAGGTGGCACCTATCAAAGGCCCAGAGGTTCTGACAGCTGGAGGGCACCAGCTTCACCCTCAGTGTGGCCGTTGGTCTTTCCTTCCCCAGCTGGACTTGCTGGACAGTTGTGAGCAGTAACTCGGGGGGCAGGTGCCAGTTCTCTGCTCTCCATGAGCAGTGTGGGTGCCTTTTTGCCTTTTTTGGGAGACTGGAAAGCTCACAGAGAGGTTTTACTGGTCCCTTGAACTAGCTCTCTCTATAACAGCATTGCTGGGGAGGGGTTTCTAGGATTTTTCTAAGGAAGCTCTGTTTTTTTTCTGGAATGTCTGTTGTTTCTAGGATGAGGGCGTGTGGTGTATGTATGTATATGGGGAACATGGATAGGGCCGGTCATTGGGTGCAGGCATGCATGTTCTCCTTGAGGGTCTTTTGGTTGCAAATAGCAGCTTCATCAGGCTATTTTAAGCCACAAAAATGAATTTCTATGGGATCAGAGATGTCTCAGGAGCCCAAGGGCAGGCAGTGTAGCCAGGTGAGCTCTGGGGGTGAAAGTAAAAAGCTGGAGCCCCTTCCTAGAGAAGGGAGTGCCATGCTTGCCAGATGCCTATCTCAGTGTCATGAAAAAGGCATATGCTCTGGACAGACCAAGGTTTGAATCACAGCTCTACACTTACCAGCTGCATGACCCTGGACCATTCACAACCTGTTACTGAGCCTTAATTATCTTATATGATAAGAGGATGCAATTCTGTCTACATCATAGGGTTGTGGTGAAGGTCAAATGAAATCAAGTGTGAAGTATCTTACCACCTGTGATGTGCAGGCCCACATCAGAAATTTTGGTGAGTTCCCTTCCCACTTTACATCTTCACAGCCCACAGTGGGTAAAGAGAACTGTGGTGGGGTACCGTGTTCCATGGTTTTCCAGCTTCCCAAGCAGTTAATCTCAATTAGGAACTAGCTGATGGACAGGGAAAAGTGTCACTGCGAGGTGGGGCCTGGAATCCTGAACTCATCCCCCTTTCCTCCCTCCAAGAAGCTCAAGAGGAAGTACACTGTGCATCCCACTATTATCAGAAAAGAAATGGTTCTGGTGACAGAAACTTTGGAAATGGGAAGGAAGAAACTCTGAAAAGGGAACTGCAGTGTAAAATTTAGACCCAGCTCTTACACAGATGCTGTCTTGGGTGAGGAGCCTGGAAGAGGGTTGCAGGAGAGCCAGCCATGGTCCACCCGCTGCAGGCTATGAGGAGGCAGCCCAGACCCGGGCTCCTTAGTTCTCTTCAGACCTCTCTCAGCACCTTGCCCCAAGAAAGGGTACATGGCTTCACTGAGTGCCCTCCCTGTCTCTCTGGGGATGCCCTATTGTTATTTTCTTCATAGAGCTTCCCACAGTTCTTAATTAATTACATTCTGCTGCTTGCTCATTGTCTGCCTCCCTTTCCAGGAGTTGGACGGCAAGAGCCACAACACCTGGAACAAAGCTGGGCCTCAATAAGCATTTGTTGCATGAACAGAGGAAACTGCATGAGTTTCATGTCAGATGTGGGTTCAAATTTCTGCTCTGTGAGACTGCCTCATATACTTGACTCTCAGAGCCTCAGTCCTGTCATCTGTAAAATGAAGGCCGGGTGTGGTGGCTCACGTCTGTAATTCCAGTACTTAGGAGGCTGAGATAAGAAAATTAAAGGTTTGAGGATAGCCTCAGCAATGTAGTGAGACTCTCAAGAAGCTAGTGAGACCCTGTTTCAAAACAAAAAATACAAAAGGTTGGGGGTGTAGCTCTGAGGTAGAAAGCCTCTGGGTTCAATCCCTAGTAACTAACACACACACACACACACACACACACACACACACACACACACACACACACTAAAAATGCACAGGTTTGGATGACCAGGCAAGATAACTATGTAAAGCGCATAAGGGATTCATCAATGTGAACTTTTTTCCCCCAGTACCTAAAGCAAATGACCATCCCCCCTTCCCCAGCGGGCACAGGGCTATTGTATGAAGCAGATGAACAAGCAAGGCCTGATGGGAGCAGGATGGAGGCCCAGGACATAGGAGTGGGTGGGGGTGGATTCGGCCAGGCTCTGTATCAGCCTAGGGTGGGTGGCTGGTGAGCCTGGAGGTGGGGGGATGGATGAAGGGAAGAGGGAGGGCTCAGGACTGGGAAGGACTGAGGTTCCATGGGCTTTGACCCTGGTGACGCAGCATTTGCCTCACCAATACCCTAGAGCTTCCCTAGAGGTGGTAACTCCCGTTCAGTCTGCCATTAGTAGTGGGGCTCCCCCCCCCCCTTTATTATTTATTTTGGTTGAGGCAGGGTGTAGGGATTGGAAGGGCCTGGAAAGAGGGAATTTACAGAGACGTAACTGGTCTGGTGTCTACCTCTCTCTCTAGTGCTGATTTAGCTACTGATTTCTGGGGCAAAACAAAGTCCTTTCCAGAAGGTGAGTGAGCTACTGAGCCTCCTGTTCATTATTTCAGAAAGGGCGAGAGTATCATTTTTAAACAGAGGACAACAAAGGGATAGAATATAGTAGAACACACCCCGTAGTGGGAACTGCAGTGAGGGGGAACTCGGTGTGTTAGAGAAACAGCCTGGATGGAAAGCTGTCCAGGCTGTCCCCAGGACAACCGTGACTTGCCACAAGCCCTCACTAAAGGCCTAGTGGCCTAGGGGGCACACCTGAGTTCCCTGGCCAGTCTGCACCTGCCAGTGCTGGCTGTGAGGAGGGTACTTGGACTGGAGACCTCTTAAATCTGGTCCTGTTTATCTTCCCCAGCTAATCGAGGTTTTCCTGACTTTAAAATGGAAGTGGTAGGCAAGAAGGTCTCTGTGATTCTGAATGTGCTTCCTCTGGAATTTCTGGGATTCCCCCTGGTCCAGCAAGTTCTACTGTCAAGAAGGCCTTGGGAAGGAATAGACAGAGATCTGGGCAACTGAGGGCATGTTGCACTCTCTGGGCTTCAGCTGCTTTTTCAACCACCTAGGTATAACCCTATGGCTGCCTATCTGAAGATGTGGGAAGGAGCAAATATAGTGCTTTGTTGTTTACACACAATGAGGATGCAAGCTCGTTGGCATGGGCAGTGAGGGCCCAGAGTCCAGGAGTAAAAATTTCCATCATTGAGAAAAGAATGTTCTCACGTTAAAGAAATGGTAAATGTTTGAGGTGATGTATATATTAAATACCCTGATCCAGGTGTGGTGGCACACACTTGTAATCCCAGCATTTGGGAGGCTGAGACTGGAGGATCCGGGTTTGCAGCCAGCCTCAGTTACTTAGTGAGGCCCTCTGCAACTTAGTGAGACCCTGTTTCAAAATAAAGAATAGAGCCGGGCGTGGTGGCGCACACTTGTAATCCCAGCATTTGGGAGGCTGAGACCAGAGGATCCAGGTTTGAGGCTAGCCTCAGCTACCTAGTGAGGCACTCCGCAACTTAGTGAGACCCTGTTTCAAAATAAAGAATAAAAAAATAGGGCTGGGGGTAGAATGCCTCTGAGTTCAATCCCTAGTACCGCAAAAAAAAAGAATAAAAAATAAGGCTGGGGGTATAGCTTGGAGGTAGAATGCCCCTGAGTTCAATCCCTAGTACTGCAAAAAAACAAAAACCAAAAAAATCCCCGATTTGATCATTAGACCATGCATATGTGTATAGAAAGCATCACATTGAACTCTATAAACATGCAGTTATGTGTCGATTAAAAAATAAAACTTCAAGCCGGGCGTGGTGGCGCACGCTTGTAAATCCCAGCATTCGGGAGGCTGAGACCAGAGGATCCAGGTTTGCGGCCAGCCTCAGCTACCTACCTAGTGAGGCACTCTTCAACTTAGTGAGACTCGGTTTCAAAATAAAGAATAAAAAATAGGGCTGGGGGTATAGCTCGGAGGTAGAATGCCCCTGAGTTCAATCCCCAGTACTGCAAAAACAAAAAAACAAAAAAAAAACTTCTCTGCTTTTGGACAGAGCATGATGAGATAATCCATCCATAACCAGATCACTTTGTTGAATAAACCTGTGACATTGTGTAAAGACAAAAAATAAAACTTAGGCCAGGCGTGGTGGTGCACATTTGTAATCCCAGTACACGGGAGGCTGAGACAGGAGGATTACAGGTTCAAAGCCAACCTCAGCAACTCAGAGAGGCTCTCAGCAACCTAATGAGACCGTTTCTAAATAAATAAAACTGGGATGGGGATGTAGCTTGGAGGTAGAGTGTCTCTGGGTTAAATCCCCAGTACCAAAACAAAAAAAAGAAAAAAAACTTATGCTGGAGCTGGGTATGGGATGGTAGTGAATGCTTGAAATCCTAGTTCTTGGGAGGCTGAGACAGGAGGATCGAAAGATTGAGGACAGCCTCAGCAAGCAGTGAGACTCTCATCAACCTAGCAAGACTCTGTTTAAAAAAAAAAAAAAAAAGACTAGGGGTGTAGCTCAGAGATAGAATGTCCCTGGGTTTGATCTCCAGTACCATACACACAAAAACAAATAAAATAAAACTTAATCTGGACGTGGTGGTACTTGTCTGTAATTCAGTACTTGGGTGGCTGAGACAGGAGAATCACAGGTTCAAGGCCAGCCCCAGAAATTTTGTGAGGACTCTCAGCAAGCTAATGAGACCCTGTTTCAAAACAAAAGAATAAAAAAAAGGTTTGGGGGTATAGCTCAGCAGTAGAATGCCCCTGGGTCCAATACCTGGTAACAAAAACAAAACAGAAAAACCCTTAAAAAGAAGAATTAAGTATCCATGTCAAGAAGGTTGAAATAGAATAAAACCAACAATGCCTCAAAGATCAAAATAAATCCAAAGAAAAGAGTAAAAATCAATAAAATAGGTAACAAACACTTCAGAGGATCAATAAAGATATACATTATATCTTTGAGATAACTACTAAAATTGGTAAGTCTGAGAGAGAGAGAGAGAGAGAGAGAGAGAGAGAGAGAACGAGAACATACCAATTTTATTTATTTATTTATTTGCAGTACTAGGGATTGAACTCAGGGGTGTTCTACCTCCGACCTATACCCCCAGCCCTGTTTTTTATTCTTTATTTTGAAACTGGGTCTCACTAAGTTGTGGCGTGCCTCACTAGGTAGCTGAGGCTGTGAAC
>PVLC010032591.1:0-18079 GCA_004027655.1 Graphiurus murinus
TTCTATTTCACGGAATAGCTTGAGGAGTATTGGGATTAGCTCTTCTAGAAATGTTTTATAAAATTCACTTGGAAAGCCATCTGGTCCTGGACTTTTCTTTGATGGTAGACTCTTTATTGCTGTTTCTATTTCTTTGATTGTTATTGGTCGGTTTAGGTTTTCGATTTCTTCTTGGTTCAATTTAGGGAGGTTGTATGTGCCTTCTTAAGATTAATGGCTGATTTCCAGGACATTAATAGGGGCTCTCTGAACCCAGCCACTGGAAATCTTCAATTAAATTCTATACTTTTATGAATAGAATCCAAACATGAATTTGTATTAGCATAAGTCTTATGTAGTATAAACTTAAAGTACATCATGTGTCACTTTAAATTACAATTACCATGATGTGATTGAATCACTGACATTTGCAAATGTCAATCAAAAAATAAAGTATGGTCATAGTAAACTTTAATTGTAGTTCACTTATAAGATTTTGTTAAGTGAACCGATTTTGATATAGCCATATAAGTGGTAACAATGTAAATTTCTACCATGAAAGCTACAAAGAAGCAGGATTCACAAAGTTGTTGGAATCATGGTAAAAGACCTTAATAGATGATAAGTGTTTGACTTAAAATGGCACCAAGTCCTTCTAGTGTCAAGGCCCATTTAACATTCCATCTTCCATCCAATCCTTGCTCTCCCCTCTTGCTCCTTGACTGCATTAGATCGCACGTCATTTCTTCCAGTTGGCCAATACACCCATACCTTCACCTCCCTCCAGAATACACTCCCTTTTTCAAAAGTGATACCCCTCAAGTGTCACCTCCTCCTTCTGCTCTTGCCTACTTTTTGACCTCATGCAGCAATTTCAATTTCAATACTCTGAAGACCAGTAACTACTTCCTGTGGCCCTGTCCTTCCATCCCTCCCCTCCCCCAGAACTATATTTTATTTAACTGGAGCATCCCACGTGGCCCGTTGCGCAGTAGACACGGGATAAATGTTGGATAGCTGGTATAATATGTGACTACATAAAATGAAGTTCAAGTCTTGTCTTTTCATTTAAAAATAGTTATTTGTTTAGACCATGAACACTCTAGGAAGTTTGAAACGTATGTGGAATATTTAGTTTAATTTTAGTTAAATATAAATTAAATTTGGTTTAATTTTAGAGTTAATTTTAGCAAACCCTTCACTCATGGGTGAAATGATTGCATTTTACTAACTGAAAAAAAAAGTATAAATAAGAGCATCCAAAACGAAAAAAAAAAAAAAAAAACAATGTAAAAAAAAAGTATAAAGCCGGACGTGGTGGCACACGCTTGTAATCCCAGCTTTCGGGAGGCTGAGACCGGAGGATCCGAGTTCGCGGCCAGCCTCAGCTACCTAGTGAGGCACTCCGCAACTTAGTGAGACTCGGTTTCAAAATAAAGAATAAAAAATAGGGCTGGGGGTATAGCTCAGAGGTAAAACGCCCCTGAGTTCAATCCCCAGTACCGCAAAAAAAAAAAAAAAAAAAAAAAAAAAAAAAAAAAAAAAAAGTATAAACAAGAGAATCCAAAACGAGTGAAAACATAGCTCTGAACTGTGTTACAAGCTTCTGCACCCTGGGACAAAATAAGAAAAAGAAAAAAAAAAACTAATCTTAAATTCTCTAGTTTCTATTTTTACTACTTAGTAGAAATGTACTCTTTCTGTAAAATGAGGTCAATATATCTTTTTCTTATCTCACAAAATACTAGTAAGAAATGTATCTAAAAGTCCTTTCCCTATAAACTAAAATGCTAGGCCTGATTATTGAACTAAAAAGTCGATAATCAGTGTATTTTTGCACCGGAAATTATTGAGCCTGATGAACATTTAGCCCCATCACTGTCTAGCATACATAGGGAGAATTTGCCTTCAAGAAAAAAAAATATTCATCATTTCTAATTATAAGTGGTACTGTTGTCAAGACAACTTTTCTCATGAGGGACAGTATTATTCTAAAATGGTCTTCTAGAATAATTTTTTATCTCAATTCTTATTTATACACAAAAACACATCACTCCCTAATAACACCTCATTAATCAAAACACTCTTAACAATTTAAAAGGAATAGTATTTGGAAAGGTTTCAATAGAGTTTTCTTCCTTATTTCTTCTAGGAAATAGAATTGCTGACATGAGGCTTTAACTATGTAGCACTTCAATTAAAAGCAGAGAGTGTGGAACTAATGTGGCATAAGTAGCACCTACAATAGAGCTAGCATGCCCCATTAATGCCTGGCCATTGGGGTAAAATGACATCCTGAGGCTTACAGAACAAAGGAGAAATTGGGTATAATAAGAATCTAATTTTAGCAAACGTAAACCTATTTGACTATTCCTATAAACATGATTCCTTGCAGTAATACAAAAAAAGAGACATTATCATACTGAAACTTCCATGCAGACAATATGTCTGTCTCTTTCCTAACATTGTAATAAAGATGTATCAAAAATAGTCAATATTCTGAATTATGCTAATAGAGTGTTATCATTATTCATAAGTTCACAATTATAAAAATATTTATAATTTTTAAAACTCTTTCATACCTCACTTGATTTGCATCTCAGCATCATGAATAAACCAGGTATATATAGCATATGTAGGTTCCACAGCCAGTAAGAATTTCCCTACTCATTCTTCCATTCATTCTTAAAGTATTTACTATATAGGAAACAATTTAAGCTAAATTGAAGGAATGCAAAGACTAGTGAGGAATGAGGTTAATATTTTAATTAGAAAATCGTATTTGGCAGATTCAACTTTTTATAAATAAAGCGTCAAATTTACTCTGTTTTCATATTTGGGACTCCTGGTAATATTTTAATATTCAAATGAAGCTCTAGCAGAAGCTAACTTAATATACATGTGTGTGCCCATGCACAGCCGCCACACACACACATGTGAAGAGCACCATAGAAGAAAAATGTATGCACGTTTCCTAAATTTATGGGATCGTTTCCTTATTTACTTTTGCTAAAATTAGATAGTAAACTGAAAACTCATTTCTTTTGAAATTTGAAGTGACCAATCATTAATCAAGTAACATGAAACATATGCCCATTACTATGTTAGTTACTAAATAAACAGCAAATAAAGTCCAAAGTTTTGTTGCAAGTGAGAACCAAGAGAATGTGTGTGTTTTTCTGATTGTGTCTGTGTGTCTGCACATCTTCATGTGTATGAGAACTCAAATGAATTCATCATATGTCGTAATCTAGGATATTTAGATATGTAGCTAGCTAGTAAGTTAAGGTTTAAAAATAGCCATAACAGAGAGATTTTGAAATGTTATGTATTCTAAAGTGAAAACAAATGAATAAATATCCTTGTACAATACAGATCCACGTTCCTTGAACATAAATGAATGTAATGAATGAATGAATTCATTCATGGATGTAAAATTTCCAGCTAAAAATGAATGTAAATCTCTGACTAAAAATTGTTATAATATCTGAGAATGTCTTATGACAAAATACACCCTACATAATTCAAATAACTAAAACCATTCCCTTTCTTTACTGAGAATAGAACACAGAACCAAACAATTATGGAAATTCAATACTACCCTAAGTGATTCATTATGGCAGACCTTGAACTTTGTTGAAGATCTTTATTTTTAAAAATAGCAAGGTATGTGGTTTTTTTTAGAAAAAAATCCATATAATAGGGCCATGTTATTTCCATTATTTTATAAATTTGATTAGTTTACATGCAAAAAAGTTTTCCCTATCTTTATTGACCTAATCATCATATGTACTGTATCTAACAGATTTTTATGAGCATTAAAATGTTCTATATTTTCTACACTGATTTTTTTATTGTGAAAAGTTTATAAGATTAGCTTTACCTTGAATAAATATATCATATGCTTGAAAATAATAACCCTTATGTCAGAGTTTCCTAGGCATAACAATACTAGATTAATAAATTTAGCATTTATGACTAGAAGATAACTAATATGAAATACTGCACCATTTTGCAGTGTTATGGGGGCCTGTAGACAGCCAAAGCACAGACAGTATTTTGGCTTTGACAAATGGGCAACTGTAATAATGCCTGTAACATCAATAGAATATGGAATTAGCGCCCCCTGTTGGGCCTAAAAAGTCCACATTCTGAAGACCACATCACAGACCTTTTAAAAGAAAAAAAGCAAAGTCAACAATGCAAACAAAATTAAAGACCTATATCTATACTAGAAATCTATGTTTAATCATACTTTCTAAATAAGATAGTCATGAAAATCCACTAAAGAAAAGAAAATAGGAATTTTCTGTTTAGTAATATAGATAAAATGTCCAAATCAGCTGCATGATCCTCTAGAATGACATTTTCTTCTTACTTCATCAAAAAACAAAAAGTCATGCTTTGCAAAGTATATGTAGAAGAAAACAAAAACAGTTACTCCTTCATAAAAAAATGTTGAGAGAACATTCTAGTAATAAAATTTGCTTTACATTTGTTGATATACATCAGAACTTGTAAAATAGGCTGCACACTCCTATTGCAAAGCAATGCAGAGCTTCCTGCTTGTTAAGAAACAGCAGTGTTGTGATTCCAACACTGGGTCGTTGTCTTTGACCTGCTTGTCCCAGCAAGTCTGAGAACAACTGGTGTGGCAAGAGGGGAAATTAACACAAAGCAAGTAAATGATAGAATCCCTAGTCACTTATGTATAAAGGAAAGTAGAGAAAACATATGCAGTCACTGAGATAAATGTTAAATTGCAACTATGAATAATAGCAGGTTTATAGCTATCAAAAATAATGCAATAAATCACAATCCCCAATATGTGAACAAAGAACTTAGTATCAACCTTCCTGAAGTGGCTTCACCTCAGCAAATGCTCTACAACTTCCACTGAGCTCTACTGCAAAAACACTACATTGTTTTTACATAAATGGCATGGTTCAAAAAAGAAAAAAAAATATTAACAGCCATTACTACACCCGAATACTTTCTTAAACTTCCAGCAACAACATACCAATACATTTTCATCATACTTCAGTAGTCTTTTTTATACTTAATAACTATTTACTGTGTTGTTACTTTTCCTAAAATTGAATCACTTAGAATATTGAGATTATGACACCTTATCAATAAGTTCAGAGTGATAAAGGGATGGAAAAATCCTAATCTAGCAGGAATCATAGAAGGAGATTGGTTTTCTTTTTGAGAGCAGGTCAGACAGCAACTTAGGAGTCTTGTCTTTCCCAGGGGTGCACAGAAGGGCTCCGGGACCACTGTGCAAGAAGCACAAAATGAAGGGACAAATACTGAAATTGGCTTCTTCTGAAGATTCCTACTGAACCATTTTCCTCCCAAAAAGTGAACACAAGGTAAGCCATTCCTGTGTCTTTTCTGCAATATGCATTTAGGACCCAGCACTCAAGCAAACATTGATACTTTCTCTTAGATACATATGGATTAAATAGGCCTGGGAACTGAACCAATATTTACAACATTGTTTCTATGGGAAAACATGTTCCAAGTTCTAAATAACTTACAAACATTTGGAACACAATAATACAAAAAAAATTTGTTATGAGAAGTATTATAAAGACAGGGTATTGGTTACAGTTAAGTCAGAGTTAATTCATGCTGATCCTCCCCCCTGCTTTTTTTTTTTTTTTTAACCTTCTACTTTCCCTTAAGTCTGGAAAGGGAATGAAAGCATCATGGCATACACAGGTATATAATTTTGTTCAGAAAAAGACTATGAATTTTTAAATTAGCAACATAAATACATAATAAATCTCTAACAACCTCAGTCTAATTCCATTATAATCATAGTTTTTATTTCAGTTAGCCTACTGACATTTACTAGGTAGACAATTTGGCCTGGGCAATCTCAAAAATGTGATTTTTCCAGATTTTTCTGGTTAACAAGCAGAAATTTTACTCTACTGGGGTTCTTGTTATCTGCTGGCAAATAGTTCATTCAAAACATCCAAGTACTTAGCATTCAAGTTGAAGTAAGGGAGATGAAAAGACAAGGACATTTTGCCTCCTCACCCTAAGGCAATCATTTAGAGTGTCTTAGAAATCTAAAAATGGTTGGAACAGAAAACTTTCCTCTGCATGTTAAAAATCTGGAAAACAATGTTTCATATCAGGAAAACTTTTTAAATTTGAATTGATTACTAAACATATGAACCAATTTTCAAAGGATCATAGTTTATGACAGCGCTCATCTATTTTTACTAACTACTTCAGGAAATTTTATTAAAGCAGGCAATATTAATGATTGTTAAGAAATGCGGACTAAGAAGTGCAGTAAGAAATGTAAAGGAAATAAGAAAACTACTTGTAAAAAAAGATTAAAAAGTGGAGAGAAAAAAAAGGGCCTGGATCAAAAAAAAAAGAAAGAAAGAAAGAAAGAAAGAAAGAAAGAAAGAAAGAAAGAAAGAAAGAAAGAAAAAAAGAAAAAAAAAATATGACACTCTGAAAATCAAGATGCAGCAATAGTAAACCATGTCCAAGGACAATTCCAAGAGCTTCTAATTGTGGAGGATATCACTTGTACATGCGCCCTGAGCCACCAGCCTTCGAATTAGCAGAGAAGAAAGGGCAATTTCACACTGGCACTGGCAAGTCATAAACAGAACATTTCAAACTAGAAATGCAATCCCTTTCATTCACTTTGAGAAGGTTTCAATCTATTTGATGTGATCTGCACTTTGCTTTGCTTTTCAGGGCTCTGATTCAGTTAAGCACATTAAAGGAAAAGTTCCCACTTGTTCATTTTGCAGATCTTCCACCACACTGAGTGAGGGTGGCCCACAAAAAGAAAGTAGCATGTTTAGTTAGCTAATGCACAATTACTGTTTACATCCACAAAGCCAGGCATTTAATAAAAATTGGAAGGTGGCAACTTCCTGAGGCTTATGCAGGATCTATAGTCTACCATCACAGAAGGGAATATAAGGGCACAGTGGGGTTGTTTACCTGTCAATCACTTGTCAGTCTTGCAGGTTCTCTACAAACACCCCTTGTACTTGGCAACGTCTTCCCCAATCACTGTAATTAGAATTTTTAAACACGGCAATAGACACATTTTCTAAAACCACTAAATTAAATCACCAGCAGACACAAAAGGAAAGATAATGCCATGGTAACTTTTGTGCAATGGAAAAATTACATTTTTTAACTTGTTTCCAGTTCAGAGCATTGTTTTATTCTCTCTTTGTTTAATATAACATTCCACTCTCCACGTATTTTTTGTTTCAACCTTTGTGATTACTATGTGTAGGTGGAATAACAGAACAAGCAAAATGTTAGCTAATATCTCAGCATACAAACAGAATATGAACTATTTAGCCAGTTTATTCTCAGAAGCATAACACAAGGAGCAATTAATGGGAATTTGTTTAGTTCGTTAGGATTTCCTCAATATCTGCATTGTGTGAAAGGTTAATGAACAATAATTTGTAGAAAACTTGTCTGAACATATTTCTGCCTCGCAGACATTTCCTTGGGTTGGGTAGATGCCATGTATAATGCAGACCAGCATAAAAAATAATAATAAAGTGCAAAATCTCTTCCAGAGCATTTTGTGACATGCCATGATAATTTGAGCATATAACTCTAGTAACATTGTATTTAATAATACCTGTCCCTCTTTCTTTTCCAAAAGTGATCTCTTAAGAAGAATGAAGCCCATATTTATTTTTTGATTGAGCATAGATTTAAGAGAAAAAGAACATTGTGCAGAGAAAGAATTTTTGAAAAAACCTCCTTGAAATCTTGAAACTAATACACACAAGATTTAGTCTTTTTATTTCACTTTATTGGGTTAAAGAGTTTCTCAGGCAGCTCAGATAACTTTCGAGGGGATGGGGCAGGAATTAGTTGGGACTGGCAATGAATGAGTTGAGTTGGGCTATTAAGATAACCGATGGTCTTCTGCCAAAGTAAAAACCTAATTGTGGACTTCCCCATGAGTCATTGGCAAATAAAGAGTCAACAGCACAAACTGACCTTGCTAAATTTAAAGTAATATCTTTCCACAGAAAAGGGAATTGGAAATCTATTACCCCAGAGATTTCCAAACTAAGATTATCACCCAGGCAGTGTTTCAGAGAGGGACCTTGGAGAGATCTCTAGAGTTGGGGCTGCCTTATTATCAAACAGAGAAATTCTGGCTAATAAATGTTGCATCTGAATTTTGTATCAGATTCACCATTAAATGAAATTCAGCAGCAGAAGACTTATAAGGAGTTATGTTTAAGACATGGTTCCATGCAATCTTCCAATGATGAAGTACTGGTGGTAACATGGCCCCGAGCCCTCTCCCAGGGCCTTGTAAGGCAGTCACTTCCCAGCTCAAATTGCTCTAGTCTTTTTGAACTCTCTAGTTTTGGATTCTCCCTTGAAAGAATAATGCATTAGATATGTCAGATTTTTTTAAATTATGTAGTGACTTGGTCCTCTTTTCCAAGCATCTCAAGCTTCTTCAACACATCCTCATAAATCAAAATGTAGAGCTTTAAATGTCCTCACTGTTTTTCTCTGAATGCCTTTCACTTTGCCAATGTGACTACTGACATGTCACTTCCCAATATAAGCAATGGTCTGTTTTACAGATCTGAGAAGACATGAAATCCAACTAGGCTCTACCTTTTACTAGCGAAGATAGTCGAATTTCATCTTTCTCTTCCATGAACTAAGGTACAAAATAACTTTAAGCAATGGTGCACATGTAAACTAAAAAATCCATATAAAACTTCTCTCAAAAGCATTAGGCAAAGAAAGCATGAGTTTCCTTTTCCATTGGAGTAAAAACCATTAGCCTAACAAAGCTGGGCATGGTGACATACACCTGTAATCCCAGTACTTGGGAAATTGATTCAGGAGGATTGCAGGTTGGAAGCCAGTCTCAGCAACTTAGCGAGAGGCTGTTTCAAAATAAAAATAAAAAAGGGCTGGGAGTCTATCTCAGTTGTAGAACATCCCTAAATTCAATCCCCAGTACAAAACAAAACAAAACAAAAATTGGCCAAAATTAAAAACAAAGCATAACTTTAAAAAAAAAAAACAAAAACCCTTCCAAGTGCAACTGGAGAATTTACAGGGAAAATCTAAAACTTCAGCATCTACTTCAGAGAATTCAGTTTATACACTTCAATGTATAAAACACCAGACATGGTGTAGGGTATGGATTCTGTGCATTCTCTGGCTTTATAGCTCCCTCAATGTGTAGATACTTCCTAAAGACAACAACAGTAACAACATACATAGAGTTCTATGGATTTCAGGGAGATATCTTTAAATAACAGCAAAATCAAAATGGTATGAAATAGTAACAAAAAGAAAGAAGGGCTAGTGTCTCGGGATCAGGTAGAGGTCAAGTAGCATAGAGTCCAAGGAGCAATTTTACACCTGTAGTCTGGACCTCCGAGTCCTAGTGAAGGTTCCTTCTCCACGGCTGGAGAGCCCCAGAAGAATCATGCAACCTCTCTGGAACATGTTTCTTTACCAAGTTGTGACTGTCTTTCCCAGCACAGAAAGTGTATCATCCTTTTATTGTAATATAAATAAAGGCACAGTAATGCATCGATGCCCCTAGTTCTTCAACTAACTGGATCAGGAAGACATGTCATCAGGAATAAAGCTAAGAACGGCTTCTAAACTCTGAATGAGCAGGAGTGGTTTTGCTTTTGCAATTCTATTTCACAGAATTATAAGTTAAGAGCTTCACTCGATAATCACTAGTATCTCAATCAAAATGGTTAGGGGAAAACGCCCTGTGTATATATGTTTCTATTACTCTGAACCTCACTATGATGTGTAATTACAAAGCCCCAATAAAAAATGCAAAAATAAAAATGCTGAGGGAACTGCTTTTTTTTGCTGTTTATATGGGGCTTATTTAAAATGAAAAAAAAAAAAAAAAAAAAAAAAGCCAGGCATGGTGGCGCACACTTGTAATCCCAGTACTTGGGAGGCTGAGACCAGAGGATCCGGGTTCGTGGCCAGCCTCAGCTACTTAGTGAGCCCCAGTTTCAAAAAAAGAATAAAAAATAGGACTGGGGGCATAGCCTGGAGGTAGGATGCCCCTGGGTTCAATCCCCAGTACTGCAAAAAAAAACAAACAAAAAAAAATCTTGTTCTTTACCTGAAACCATCATATTATATAGCAGCTACATAATTTAATTTCACTGCAAAAATCTCTTCCTAAGTCTTCCTCTCTTCTTAACAGCATCACCCTGAATTAGGACTTTGGAGCAGGGCATTATTTTTGCAACTGATCTCCTGGCTTCAAGTCTTTCTTCGCTTCAATTCACAGTTGTAATCTTCCCAGAGCATTATCTTAATCAGATCACCCCTGCCTATCCAATAAAGTCTGAATGAAGTCCTTCGCCTAGTATTTCAGAGCCTTAAAATAGACCCCATCTACATTTCTCAGATTATCTCTCCTTAATCTACTATTGCAATATATGAACTGTTTATGAGTCAATGGACATGCTTTTTCGCCATTTGAAGTGAAGTCATTCTCTTAACATGGATTTTTTTTTTTTAACCTCTCATGCTTTGGGAAACTATAGAAACCCACTTAGATTAAAATTTATATGCCATCTTCCCAAATAACTTGATCAGAATTGATGATTGATCCTCCAGAGATCTGTAGCACCCACATGACTCAAAATTATTCAGGGTACACATGAAAGTATTATCATTGCTTCATTTCTAAATCATATACTGTGACTGCTTGGAATAAAGAATGTAAAAGAGCTACAAAGCTGTCATTCCTCAGAAAAACCAAATAAGCCCATTAGCCAATCATCTAATCAAATACCTAGTCACATTTTGATCAGCTTAATATAAAGAATCAACTTTTTCCTTAATGCAATTGATCTGTCAGGTCTCATATATAGCTATGATTTGATTACTGCTAATCAGAAAGAAAACAGATACTGTCATTCAAAACTCAAAAAATTGTACTCTATGAACACCATCTATTTGGTATTATGCATGCCATGATGAAAATACCAAGTAATGTTGGCATGCATGACTATATCCTTTTGAATCACTATGATGCAGAATTATAATTCCCTGATAAAAGTAAAAAAGAACAAGTCTGTGCATTAATTAATATTATTTTCATTTTACAAAGAAAAGCACCTGAATCTCAGATTAGTTATTTAGACCAACATCACACATTTAGAAAATATTTACACTATGATTCCAATTAAGATTCTCTGACTTCAAGTATATGTGCCTGTTTTACTTATTAGAAACCAAATATTCAGTCCTCAAATCCCAGCAGCAGAGAAGTAATGAAGTAGCTATTTTATATTTAAAGATTTAGAGTATGCCAATGAATGTAGAAAGGATGATTCATCATAATCTGAAAGGATAATAGGCTAATGAGTCTTGAAATCATTAGTGCTCCTTTCCCCCCAAAAGGACTGCATTGGAATGGATTTGAACCAAGCCTGAAACAAACCTTAGCCACAATTCATCCATTCTCTTCTTCCGGACACGCACAGGAACGAATGGTATTCACATGATTCACACATACGTAGATACACATGGTATTGAATAAAACCCTCAGGGTGTTTATCCTAACCTCATTCATTTCCTTTCTAAAGTATCTAAAAATGACATCAGGAGAAAATTCCAGTCATTTTTGGAAACTATTATAGCAGTGAAATTATAAATGAAATCCAAGTTCTCTGAAATTGTTCTGATCATGTGTCATAGCATCAGGAATTTATTGAGCATATGTTCCCCACAATATATAATTTATGCATTTATAAATTAGTTTCACTGTACTAATAGAGAGAAGGCATATTTAAAATAGAGACGAATGTAGAGTTTAAAAAGTTGAGAGAAAAGTTTAAATAGAAATTTAAACAGAAAACTCTCAACATTTTCTTTCTCCATCTAGTGCCACACTATTACATACAGCATTTCTACAAAAGTAAAAATATATAAAGGAGGTCTCTTAGGGACATATATAACATAAAACTCAGATGGCAGAGCGCAAGATGGCAGACTGGATTTCAACACCCATTCTCCTCCTTGGCCAATCACTTACATGCAGTATACAATGCACAACCCAATTGTCAGATCACTAGAAGACCATTGCCTTGAACCATCCTTGAAGGATGCATATGCTACACCAAAGGCACTGAGTTACATTACAGACATTTACTGAATGCTTTCCCAGGAATGATTTAGATATCTGGGGGATATCACACAAGCGCAAGACACGTATCTGTTAACTAGACATAAGTTATGTAATTTCACTGTATATCTATTCAGAAAAGTCTCGCTGGTGCCTGCCATGCCAGGCTCTGTGCTCAGCAATGGACACATATCTCACACTAGATTTAGTCTCCATTTGTAAGCTCAGTGGAGACACAGGTGAGGAAGAAACAGATGCCGGATGGTTCTAAACAGGATGCCAGGGCACACAATTGAGGAATGCCCAATCTTGCCTTGAATGAAATGAAGCCTGGGGAAGGTGAATCCTAAGCTGTCTCAGTCTGTTTTCTGTTGCTATCACAAAATATCTGAGACCAAGTAATATATAAAGAATAAAATTTCATTTGGCTTACTGGCTCTGGATGCTGGGAAATCCAAGTGTGTGGCAGTAGCTCCTGCTCAACATTTGCTGAGGGCCTTCTCACTACATTCTGACCTGGCTCAGGGTACCAAGCCTGCTGGCCTGAGTCTCCCTCCCTCTTAAAAAGTCACGGACCTCATTATGATGGCCCCATCTTTATAATCTCATTAAGTACTAATTACCTCCCAAAGCCCCACCTCCAAGTACCATTAACATCTAAACTTGGAGGGTAAGTTTCCAACACATGAACTTTGGTGGATCACATTCAAACCATAGCATAAACTGAGCCCCACAATAAGGGAAAGACGTGGGGTGAGAATTTGTGCCAGGGACGTAATACTTGCCCCTGCAGGGTATAATTTTCTGATGTCTAAGTTATTATGAAAAGAGACACATAAAAACAAAAGAGTAAGACAAACACTTCTATTCTACAATCTGTAAGTATAATTTAATGAAATAAAAGGAAGATGGACTGAAAAGACAATGTTTTCTGGCATTCATTCAACACATAATTACTGAGCAACTAGCATATGCCAGAGGCTGACCAGGCATTAGAGAACTAATAATGGGTAGAAAACTCCTGTTTCCTGTTTCCAAGCAGTAATGAAGAGAGAGCATCCACCGGTAACCACACAACTACAGATGCAGTTAGAAATAGTTGAGGAGATTATCCGTAAGCTGCAGCGGTGTATAAAGAGACTGTGGTTTAAACTGGAGGACCAGGGGAGGTCTTCTGGAGGAAGTGACCCAAATAAACACAGTAAATCTGGAATATAGGACAATACCCAGGAATATGGCAGCAGCATGACAGCATGGGATGAATGAGTAGAGCAAGCAGTTCATGCAGTTCTGGGCCCCGGAATCGGCCTGTGCAAAGGCCCTGCAGAGGTCAAGGGGGAGGCACACCTTAGGACCTGCCCATGCCGGCAGAGCTGAAGCACAGACAGAGACAGGAGTGAGGACAGCAGGAGGAAGCTGTGCAGAGTGGCAGAGTACGCAGGTCTTGGAGGCCCACTAAGACTGTGGTTTATATCTTAAGAACAATGCCACAGACTAAGAGAGATCTCTAGCTAGGTCACATTTAACTGCTTCCCTGCTCTGCCCTTACATCTCTCCCTTCCTCCAACCCACACCGATTGGGCATGTTACCAGTCTGCCATGACTATTTTGGGTACTGAGGATATCAAAATGGACAAAACAGATACTCTGTCTTCCTGAGGCTCACATTTGAGAGGAAGCAAAAAGAGATCTGTAAAACACAAAACTATTATCTACATCATAGGGTTTCTGTGAAGGCTCCAGGAGGTTGTCTGATCATATAATTTACAAAATCCAAATTGTTGTGTTATAACAAACAAACTTTGCTTTTATTTCTTGTGCTCTATTTTTTTTGTCATTGTTGTTTTGTGTTTGTGAATGAAATGGTAAGACACTTATGAATTCCTAAGACAAAAATTTGGGAATGAATAACTGGTGTATAGGTGAGATAAAGATACAAGTATATTCTGACAGAGAAAATAGGATCACAATAGCAATGACTCAAAGCAAGCCTGTATTATGTGCCTGGCATTGGGCATTACATAGAGTTTTTAAATCATCTCAAAAACCTTAAAAATAGGTTTTATTATCTCTACATGGGAAAAATGCAGCGTAAAGAGATCATAACTCTATGAGGTTCAATTTTATGCACATAGACTAAAAGTTGCCATACCAGAAAACCAATCTCGGTTCCCGTGGAGAGGTTAATGGATTAGTTATACACTTTGGACTGCAAATAACTGACACCTGCCCAAATGTGACTTCAGTAATAAGGGAAATGATCATCTCCCAGAGCAAGATGTTCAGGGGCAGGTCAAGTCAGTCTTTGGTTTCTTTCAATCTCTTCATTTCTCCATCCTTAATGTGGTCTTGTCCAAGGACTCTGTTTGACATGACACAGTTATCAGTGTTAACCAGGACTTCGTGTCTCTTCAATTATAGTCAGTAGGAGAATGAGAGAGAGAAAATAAGGGAGAGAGAAAGGAAGAGAGCAAAAGAGAGCGGGGAGGTGACACAGAGTTTTTAAATCATCTCAAAAACCTGAAAAATAGGTTTTATTATCTCTACATGGAAAAAATGAGGTGTAAAGAAATCATAACTCTATGAGGTTCAATTTTATGCACATTGACTAAAAGTTGTTATACTAGAAAACTTAAGATGAACCCTCAAGAAGAACTCTAGGTACACTCCTACAAAATGTACAACTTTTTTGTTTGTTTGTTTCAGGTACTGGGGATTGAACCCAGGGACAGTCTACCTCCAAGCTCCACCCCCAGTCCTATATTTTATTATTTATTTTGAAACATGGTCTCACTAAGTTTCGGAGGGCCTCAGTAAGTAGCTGAGGCTGGCCACGAACCTGAATCCTCCTGTCTCAGCCTCCCAGGTACTGGAATTACAAGCGTGCGCCACCATGCCCCACCAAAATGTATAACTTTTGATGAAGAGTTTCCAAAGAAATGCCATGTGCTGATGGATTTAAAATGGTTGAGATGCCTCTATGGGCTTTGAGACTGATGGATAATTGCATCAGATTGGGGTATCTACACTATGAAGAAGGAGGAGAAGTAACCAAGAGGGTCCACTAAATTAAATGGAAATGTTCTCATTTTCAAGTGCATGTTTAGAAGACACAAACTCAGTTAACTGTCAGTGTTTCTAAGACCAACTGCACAGTGAAGATATTGATCATTTATTAAGTGTAGGTACTTCACTGGCACCACAGCGACATTCAATCTTTACAACAACCTGGAAAGATAAGTATGTATTATCCTCACCTAACAGGGGACGAGATGAGAGCCTTCATCCTGCCTAGCCATAAAACTGGGCTCTTTTCACCATAGCATGCTAAGTCACACACCTTTTTTTACTTTATTTATTTGATTTGATTTTTTGGTACTGGGGATTGAACCAAGAGGCTTTCTGTTTCTGAGTCACAACAACCCCAGCCCTTTCTTCTTCTTCCTCCTTTGCTCCTCCTCCTCCTCCTTTTTCTTCTTATTCTATTTTGAAACAGGATCTTGCTAAGTTGCTAAGAGTCTTGCTAAATTGCTGAAGCTCACCTCAAACCTGTGATCCTCCTATCTTGGCCTACAAAGCACTGGGTTACATAAAGGTGTGTGCCACCACACCTGGCTCATTTTTTTATTTAGTTCCAAAATAAATTATGACAATATGTTCTCATAAAAAGCATAAGGGAGCTGGGTGTGGTGGCTCACTCTTGTAATCCCAGTACTTGGGAGGCTGAGACTGGAGGATCCTGGTTCGATGCCAGCCTCAACTACTTAGTGAGGTCCTCCACAATTTAGTGCAACCCTGTTTCAAAACAAAGAAAAATAAAATAGAACTGGGGGTGTAGTTTCGAGGTAGGATGCCCCTGGGTTCCATCCCCAATACCACACACACACAAAATAAGTATAATGGAATATAATAACAACAAAGACTATTTACCTGAAAAGTGAATTATCAATTTGTACACAAATATACTGTGGTATTTCCAAACACAGCTATTTAAAAATCAGATACATTTCTGAAGTTTTGTTTTATTCCATAAACAAGATTTCTGTTTCAATGATATAAATATGATATAGAAGAAAACAATGATAAGCCTTTATTAAATGAATAACTATTTTTTTAAAAAAAACTTAAGAAAAGCCCTTTTTAAATCTACTTAACGAGGATTTATTTAGCCTCCGTGGTACACTAGCCCTACAGTAAGTGTTTTGCAAAGCATCAAAATGAAAAAAAAAAAAAGGACCTGCTACCAAGATCTTGAATTCTTGGAATTTACAGAGATGTGGACAACCTCACTATAAGACAGCTGTTACATAAAACTAATGGAAACTTAAGGTTCTGCTGCGTGGCACTGTCAAAAAGATAGCAGGCTCAGATTAAGCCCTCCAGGTAAGAACACTCTTCAGTTGGTTATGTTCAGCCTTAGTGTCATTTAGCCAACAAAAAAGTTCTAAGACCTAAGGTGATCCTGAGATCAATAAAATAGGACATTCTCTTGAGATATAAGACCATACACGTGAAGTACCAGTGCATCAAAGTGCCTATCTGATTTTTTTTTTTCTTTTTTAAAGAAGGCAAGAAAAATAAGAAGTCTCCTGTGTCCCATCTAGAAGCTACAAGTTGATCAAGCTCAGAGCCAGAGCAAGCTCCCTGGGTGCAGATCTCGGCCTGTCTGCAAGGTGGCCTAGCGGAGCTTAGACCTTCCCGTGGCACGGGCCTCCCCATGGCCTCACCCCACTATGGCTCCTCCATGGTACAGTTCTGTGCTCCCCAGCTGGGCTGTCATGATTCACTGTCTCTGTATGGCTGGATTTGTTAAGATAAGATAATGGCCTTTGATGTGCAAGGCACTGTGAATTCTCCTCCACCCCTTGTACAGGGAAGACAATTTAAGTGGAAAGGAATAAATTGTCGGATTTAATACAGTGACCAAACACAAAAGCCTAATAAAAATGTCAGAGGTGCATGCTCTGGAATGGCAGAGAATCAGGAAACACACTAAAGGACGTCAGCTGTACTTCCCCAGCCCATGTGAGGACACAGAGCAGGGAGGTTAAACCATGTGCCTCAGTTGCTTCTCACCATCTTAGCAATTTCTGTTTTGCAGTAATTTTGTAGCAACACTTTTATCGGCACAGAAAACAAACATCTGCACATGCATATACACAAATGTGTTAAAATCTTAGGAACAAATATTAGGAAGTAATTGATAAATGATACAAAATATATAGACTAGCACTCTCTTCAGGCTTTTATAAATAAAATAGATATTGTAAAACACAGGGAGGAAATTGGTACCAAAAGCCACCTGTGTATACCAGCTGAGGTATATAGCTTGTATGGGTCTACTGACAACTGTTCCCTTTAAACTTAAACAGTATGGGGGGGGGAGGCGTGCAAAGATTTTGAAAAGATGAAGCTTCGCCTGCTGTCTGCTGCTCATTTGCCATGAAGGATGAGTCAATAGATCCTTTGTGTTTCTTGTACTATTCCTCCAGCCCAGAGCACACTTCAGTGCTCTCTGTACGTGAATGTCACCCTATGGTGAGCAGAGAAATAATCTGCCCGAGCCCTCCTGGACTGCACAACCTAAGGAAAGCATTTTCTTCATTAACTAATAATCATGCTGTAAGAATCAAACAACTTCTATAATATGCTCGACTTAGTCTAAGCAGCATACTTTTAATTCCCTAGGCTAGACGTCTGTTGATTAACCATGTTAAAAAAAATAATAAGTGAAGCCGGGCGTGGTGGCGCACGCTTGTAATCCCAGCATTCGGGAGGCTGAGACCGGAGGATCCGGGTTCGCGGCCAGCCTCAGCTACCTAGTGAGGCACTCCGCAACTTAGTGAGACTCGGTTTCAAAATAAAGAATAAAAAATAGGGATGGGGGTATAGCTCGGAGGTAGAATGCCCCTGAGTTCAATCCCCAGTACC
>PVLC010032592.1:0-10833 GCA_004027655.1 Graphiurus murinus
AGGGCTGGAGTGTAGCTCGGAGGTAGAATACCTCTGGGTTCAATCCCCAGTACCGCAAAAAAAAAAAAAAAAAAGAAAAGAAGGAAAGAAAATTGGAACCAGACAAATGTGGGATTGGTTTCCAGCATTGTCACTTGTCAGCTATGTGACCTTAGGCAATTTACCTAACCTCTCTGAACTTCAGTTTCCTCATCTTAAAAAAAAAAAAATTAAAAACCAAAACAAACAAACAAACCCAGCCGAGATCAAGGTATGTAGTTGGCATTTTTTCCATATCAGGTCTCCACCGGCCTGCCAAGGAGATTAACATTCTGCAGAGACAAGATCATCCAAGGAACTTTTTCTTAGGGAGGATTTGTATTTTTATTTTTGTTTTCCTGGAAGAGCCAAGACAGGAACTTTGGACTAGGAAGGGCACTGTAACTTTGGTGTTCTAAAATGTATTGAGTCGGGCATGGTGGCACACGCTTGTAATCCCAGTACTTGGGAGGCTGAGACAGGAGGATCGTGGGTTCGAAGCCAGCCTCAGCTACTTAGTGAGCGCTCCACAACTTAGAGAGACCTTGTCTCAAAAGAAAGAATAAAAAACAGGGCTGGGGGTGTAGCTCGGAAGTAGAATGCCCCTGGGTTCAATCCCCAGTACCGCAAAAATAATAAATAAATAAAATGTATTAACTGAGCCAGGTATGGTGGCACAGACCTGTAATCCCAGTACTTAGGAGACTGAGACAGGAGGATCACAGGTTCAAGGCCAGTCTCAACAACTTAAGGAGGCCCTCAGCAACTTAGCAAGACACTGTTTCAGAATAAAAAAATAGAGCTGGTTGTTTAGCTTAGAGGTAACATGTCTCAGGGCTTAATCCCTAGTACCAAGGGGGGAAAAGTGTATTAAGTGAGTTTCTATGGGTCTTAACCACTATACATTTGTACGGGTCATATACAGGGAACACGGTTTGTCTGCACTAGGTGTGTTCACCCAGAAAACAGTCCACATCTCTCCATCTGTACTGTCACCAAAGAGAATCCAGGCACTATGTCCCTACTCGCCTGGTCTACTCATCAGCTTCTCAGGGGTCTCCACCTCGTGTGTGTGTGTATGAGCATGTGTGTGCTATTAGGGATTGAACTCAGGGGCATTCTGCCTGTGAGAATGTAATTAAGTCTTTTCTATCAAAGGGTTCACTAAATTTAAAGTAATTTAAAGTAACTCCACTTTGTAAAACTACCACTTAGTAACCTCGAATAAATTCTTGTTTGTGAGCTGGGCATGGTAATCCCAGTACTTGGGAGGCTGAGACAGGAGGATCGCAGGTTTGCAGCCAGCCTCAGCTACTTAGTGAGACCTTGTTTCAAAATAAAGAATAAAATAGGGCTGGGGGTTTACCTCAGAGGTAGAATGTCCCTGAGTTCAACTCCCAGTACCACTAAATAAATACATACATACATACATACATACATAAATATAAATAATAAATATACATAAATAAATAAATACATACATAAATAAATAAATACAAAAGTAAAATAGGTCTGGGGGTGTAGCTTGGACATAGAATGCCTCCAGGTTCAATCCCCAGTAACCCAAAAATAAATAAATAAATATAAATTAGACAACATAAGAAATTAACAGTAATAAAGTAGAACAATTATTTTATCTTTATTTATTTGATTGAACCCAGAGGCATTCTACTTGTGAGCTACACCCCCAGTCCTATTTTTTTTTTTTTTTTTATTCTTTATTTTGAAACAAGGTCTCACTAAGTTGCAGAGAGCCTCACTAAGTAGCTGAGGCTGGCCAGCGGAGAACCTGGATCCTCCGGTCTCAGCCTCCCAAGTACTGGGATTACAAGCGTGCGCCACCACACCCAGCTAGTAGAACAATTATAACAATATGCTGTAATAAAAGTTGTATAAATGTATCTCTCTTGAAATACTGCATAAGCGCATTATACGTGTGGGTAGTATATACTGCATGGATATGCTGAACAAAGGGATAATTCATATTCTGGGTGCAAGAGAGTGGAACAACACAAGATTTCCTTGTGCTACTCAGAATGCTATACAATGTAAAATTTATGAATTCTTTTCATTTCTGACATTCCATTTAATCTTTTCAGACCATAGTTGACCACTAGCTCAAACTATAGAAAGTGAAACCAAGGCTAAGTGGATAAAGGGTGAGATAAGGTGGAGCACTGCCTTCAGATTTCAGCTCTACTCCTGTCTTCTTAGAAATGTCTTTGATCAGCAAGGCATGGTAACATATACCTGTAAGCCTAGTACTTGGGAGGCAGAGACAGGAGGATTGCAGGTTGGAGGACAGCCTCAGCAAATAGTGAGACTCTCATCAGCCTAGTGAGACACTGTTTGTTTTGTTGTTGTTGTTGTTTGTTCGTCTTCCCCTCCTCCTCTTCCTCTTCCTCCTTCTTCTTCCAAAACTGGGTATTGAACCCAGAGGCCTTCTACCTCTGAGCTGCACCCCAGTCCTATTTTTAATTCTTTATTTTGAAACAGGGTCTCACTAAATTGCAGAGGGCCTCACTAAGTAGCTGAGGCTGGCTGCAAACCCAGGATCCTCCTGTCTCAGCCTCCCAAGTACTGGGATTACAAGCGTGTGCCACCATGCCTGGCTAGAGACGCTGTTTCCAAATAAAAATAAAATAGGGCTAGGGATGTAGTTCAGAGGTAGAATGCCCTGGGGCTCAATTTCCAAACAACAACAACAAAAAAAAAAAAACCAAAATGTCTCTTTGCCACCATCCTACTGATTACTTCACCCTCCTTTTTTTTTTTTTTTTTTGCGGTACTGGGGATTGAACTCAGGGGTGTTCTACCTCCGAGCTATACCCCCAGCCCTAGTTTTTATTCTTTATTTTGAAACCGAGTCTCACTAAGTTGTGGAGTGCCTCACTAGGTAGCTAAGGCTGGCTGTGAACCCCGATCCTCCGGTCTCAGCCTCCCAAATGCTGGGATTACAAGCGTGCACCACCACGCCCAGCTCACCCTCCTTTTTTTCTTCCTTCTTCTTTTCTTTTCTTGTACTGGAGATTAAACCCAGAGGCGTTCTACTTCCAAGCTACACATCAAGGCTTTTTGGCTTTTTGCTTTGAAACAGGGTCTCACTAGGTTGCTGAGAGTCTTGCTAAACTGCTGGGGCTGGTCTTAAACCTGTGATCTTCCTGTTTTAATATTGGGATTACAGGTGTTCACCACCAGGCCCGGTGTGTGTGTGTGTGTGTGTGTGTGTGTGTGTGTGTGTGTGTGTGTTACTGATGATTGAACCCGGGGACATAGTACCTCTGAGCTATATGCCCAGCCCTATTTTATTTTTTATTTTGAAATGGGGTCTCACTAAGTTGCTGATGGCCTTGCCAAATTGCTGAGGCTAGCCTTGAACCTGCGATCCTCCTGTGTTGGGATTATAGGAATGCACCACCATGCCCAGCACCCTATGTTATATTCACCCTGGATTTGTCACTATCCCAAATTATCTGGCCCTTATGTGTCTTATCACCATGTGTCCCAGGTACCTAGAACACAGTCTGGCACATAGCAGACATTCAATCTTCATTTGTTAAGTAATCAAACCCCTTGGTCTCCCCACCAAGGCAGAAGTCAATGATGTCAGGGTCAGGTCGCTCTTCATATTAGAACTTTGAATGTGTAAGTGTCTAGACAGTGCTTTTATTTTTGGCATTTTTGGCAAAGCGAGTCACTTTTGGAATTGAACAAAACCAGACCACGCCTGTGTCCCGAGAGGCCCATCGAAAGCTGCGCCACTTCTTGCATCTGCTGAGACTCCCTGGCCCGACCCGTAAGAAAGAGGTGTGGATGAGGCACAGGCTCTCCAAAATCTCCCTGGTGTGTTCAGCTGCCTAAAAAGCTGGGGTGCCGCTGGACCAGAGCCTTCGACAAGAGGCAGCCCAAAGCTAGAAGGCCCCCTGTTCCTCGGCTGGCTGGACACATGGGATTAATTCAGGCAGAAGCTGGGCAAGAAATGCCGGTCCCTGCAAGGGCTGAAGAAAAGGGATGTTAACATTCCAGGCGTGGTGGTGCATGCCTGTGGTTCCAGTACTTGGGAAGCTGAAGCAGGGGGACCACAGGTTCAAGGCCAGCCTCAGCAACTTAGTGAGGCCCTCCACAACTTGGTGAGACCCTATTTCAAACTAAAAAATAAAGTAGGACTGGGGGTATAGTTCAGAGGTAGAACTCCACTGGGTTCAATTCTTAGTGAGAGAGAGAGAGAAAAAATGGATAAGTAGGAATAGGAAGAATTTTTCCTTCACCAACAGACCTTAACCTACTAGGATTGATAAATGTTTATTTCAGGGTATTTATGTGTGTTTTAGGGACCCATGGGTTTTTTTGTTTGTTTGTTTGTTTTTGTTTTTGTTCTTAAATCAGGACAGCAAAAGGATCTATGCCCCAAAGGTTAAGAAGCACGTTCTGAAAGGGCTGAGATTAGGCTCTGGAATCATTATCCTAAACATGACCTGAACCGAAACAATCACGAGAAAGGAAAAGTGTTTTGGGCTCCAAAGAAAACAAAGCCACTTCCAACAGGAATCGGTTGTCACATTCTCCTCACTTGGAAAAAAAAAAAAAAAAAAATCAGCAGCGCATCCGCCCAGCCGGTCCAAGGCCCATCCCTTAAGCCCAGGTCCCCAGGGAAGGCAGCGAGCCTTTGTTTTCCAGTCTGTGGGCAACTGGCTGGGCGGGGAGCCAGAGGGGAGAGACCTGTGTGGAAGAAAATACCGCCCCGCGCCAAGTCATGCGGACAGAAGCACCCACACCCTGGGATCTGGCTTTGCCGGACAGAGGTGCTCCCCTGCCACTCCCTGGAGACCCAGCGCGCCAGCTGCAGGCCCAGAGTTCTCTCCTGCGCCAGCAGGGTCTGTGCTGCTTTCCCCTCGTGGTGCTGTGAGCATAGTATTCCTCATGGGCCTCAGTGCTTTGCTCGGAGATTTTGATCTTTCATGGTTTGGCAAGACCACGTTTCTCCCTGGGGGCCACCTCGCTATCAGATCAGAGCTCCTGTTTATTTAAGGCTGTGTCACTTTGGTGTTCAGGGGACACTCTCTTCCCTTGGCCCTGGGTGACTTGGCCAAAGGAGGACCTGGGACGTGGCTGAGGGCCCAGAGAGCGCTGGAAGGAGGCTGCGAGCGAGGGCGGCCTGAGCAGGAGCCAGTGTGCTGCGCCAGCACTCCGTGTAACCTCCAGGGAGGGCGCAGTCCACACACGTCCCAGCTTCCGAGAGGCAGGCCCTGGTGTGGCCCACAGCCAGCCTGTGCTCGACCTCCCCGGAGCCTGAGGACTTGCTCTGCCTCCAGTTGCTCATTTTCTGTGTTTTCATATGTTTGTTTCTTAATATACACCAGAGGGGAGTCTTGGGTTCCCCTTCCAATCTCTCTTTCTCCTCCAAAGCTTCCCCGTCTCCATAAACGGCTCCTATTCTATTTTGGAACAGGGTCTCCCTAGGTTGATGAGACTCTCACTACTTGCTGAGGCTGTCCTCCAACCTGTGATTCTCCTGTCTCAGCCTCCCAAGTACTAAGATTACAGGCATGCGCCACCACACCGAGCTTCAATGGTTCCTTTTGAATGTGTCATTTGTCACCTGGCAAGACCAATACCAGGGCCATGTCCAACTCATTGACCACTGTGCCCCCAAGAGCGTGCTGGGGAATGTCAGGCAGGTCTTAAGAACTTACTATAAACCGGACGTGGTGGCGCTCGCTTGTAATCCCAGTACTTGGGAGGCTGAGACCGGAGGATCCGAGTTTGCGGCTAGCCTCAGCTACCTAGTGAGGCACTCCACAACTTAGTGAGACCCTGTTTCAAAATAAAGAATAAAAAAATACGACTAGGGGTGTAGCTTGCAGGTAGAATACCCCTGGGTTCAACCCCAGTACGACAATTAAAAAAAAATAAAAAAAAAAAAGAATTTACTATGTGTGTTCTGAGTAAATATATGAATGATCAGGATGCTGTGTTTTGACTACATTTTTCTTTTTTTTTTTATTCTTTATTTTGAAACAGGGTCTCACTAAGTTGCGGAGGGCCTCACTAAGTAGCTGAGGCTGCCACAAACCCGGATCCTCCGTTCTCAGCCTCCCAAGTACTGGGATTACAAGTGTGTGCCACCACGCCCGGCTCACTACATTTTTTTTTTTTTTTTTTTTTTGTGGCACTGGACATTAAACCCAGGAGTATTCTACCTCCAAGCTACACCCCCAATCCTATTTTTTATTCTTTATTTTGAAACAAGTTCTCACTAAGTTGCATAAAGCCTCACTAAGTAGCTGAGGCTGGCTGCAAACCTGGATCCTCCAGTCTCAGCCTCCCAAGTACTAGGATTACAAGCATGCACAACCATGCCCAGCATCCGGCTCACTACATTTTTATTAAGATGTCATTCATAAGCCCAGAGTGGTGACGCACACCTGTACTCCCAGATGCAGGTTTTAGGCCAGACTCAGCAACTTTAGCAAGACTATCAGCAACCTACTGAGACCTTGTTTTGAAATATAATAATAATAAAATTAAAAAGTGTGGGAATGTAGCTCAGAGGTAGAATGCCCTTGGGTTCAATCCCTAGAACATTAAAAAAAAAAGAAGCCAGGCATGGTGGTGCATGCTTGTAATCCCAGTACTTGGGAGGCTGAGACAGGAGAATCCGGGTTCATGGCCAGCCTCAGCTACTTAGTGAGGCACTCTGCAACTTAGCGAGAACCTGTTTCAAAATAAAGAAAGAAAAAAAAAAGAAGCCAGGCGTGGTGTAATCCCAGCATTTGGGAGACTGAGACTGGAGGATCCAGGTTTGCGGCCAGCCTCAGCTACCTAGTGAGGCACTCTGCAACTTAGTGAGACCCTGTTTCAAAATAAAGAATAAAACATAGGGCTGAGGTATAGCTCAGAGGTAGAATGCCCCTGAGTTCAATCCCCAGTACTGCAAAAGAAAAAAAAAAAAAAAGATGAAATTTATATACCAAAAAATTGAGCCGGGCGTGTTGGCACACACTTGTAATCCCAGCGTTTGGGAGGCTGAGTTCGAGGCCAGCCTCAGCTATATAGTGAGGCACTCCGCAACTTAGTAAGACCCTGTTTCCAAATAAAGAATAGAAAATAGGGCTGGGGGTATAGCTCGGAGGTAGAATGCCCCGAGTTCAACCCCCAGTATCACACACACACACAAAAAAAACTACCAAAAAATTCACCCTTTTTTTTTTTTTTTTGGTGTGTATGTGGTCCTGGGGATGAAACCCAGTGGCCTTCTATCTCTGAGATACATTCCCAACCCTATTTTTATTTTTTATTTGGAAACAGGGTCTCACTAAATTGCTGAAGCTGACTGCAAACCTGTGATCCTCCTATCTCAGCCTCCCAAGTACAGGGATTACAAGTGGGCTCCATTACGCTCAGCTCCTATTTCATTTTTTATTTGGAAAAAGAGTTTCATTAGATTGCTGAGAGTCAGTGTCTGTCTCTCTGTCTCTCTCTGTCTCTCTGTCTCTGTGTCTCTCTGTCTCTCTCTCTCAGTATTGGGGATTGAACCTAGAGGCATTCTTCCTCCAAGCTATAATCCGGGCCCGATTTTATATCTTACTGGAAACAGGGTCTTGCTAGATCACTCAGAGTCTCACTAAGTTGCTGAGGCTGGCCTCAAACCTGCAATCCTCCTGTCTCAGCCTCCCTAAATCCTGGGATTACAGGCGTGCACCACCACACCCGGTTTGCATTTAACTTTCTGAAGAAAGGTAATGTGTTTCAAATCTCTGTGTCTCCCACAGCACTACACAGTACATTATCCTGAATCCCCAGGTACTGACATTTGCTCGGAAAATAACCCAAATTGACACGGAGAGGGAGTAAAGGAAGCTGCAAACGCTGCAGGCCTGCTCCTCGGTGATACGTCAGGAGATATTCTTGTACATACGAAACAGGCTATACAAACAAAAACACTCACAGTCATATTGTGGGCCCCAAATGGGAAATAACGCAATGTCCATTTACAATAGATTGGAAACAATACATTGCGGACCACACATCAAAGAAGAGAAATGAATTCCAGCTACACAGAGAATGGATGAAACTCATGGTGGTGAAAGAAACAAGTCACAAAAGAATGCATGTGGCGTGATTTCATTGATGTGAAGTCCCAAAACAAGGAAAACCAAGTCATGTGGTTTAAGGTTGCATATGTAGGTGGAAAAACTATTTAAAAATTATTTTAACAAAAAAAAAAAAAAAACACAGGATATCTGGTTACTTCTGGCGGGCAGAGGGAAATACATGTCAGGGAGGGACACAGGAAGGTCTTTAGGGCAGCAGCCAATTTTCTAGCTGGGTAGCGGATACATCGGGATGTTTTGAATTTTTTTTTTTTTTTGGTACTGGGGATTGAACTCATGGGGCATTCTATGTCCGAGCTACATCCCCAGCCCTTTTTATTTTCTTTTTTTTTTTTCTTCTTGGTACTGGGGATTGAACCCACGAGCATTCTACCTCTGAGTACACCCCAGCCCTTTTTATTTTATTCATTTATTTTTTTATTTTTTTGTAGTACTGAGGATAGAGCCCAGAGACATTCTACCTCTGAGCTACACTCCCAGACCAGTTTGGAAACAGGGTCTTGCTAGGTTGCTGCGAGCCTTACTAAATTGCTGAGACTGGCTTTGAACCTGCAATCTTCCTTTCTCAGCCTCCTAAGTACTGGGATTACAGGCATGCACCATGGTGCCAAGCCCTTTTTATTTTTTGCAGTACTGGGAATTGAACACAGGGGCATTCTCTACCTCTGAGCTACATTCCCAGCCCTATTTTTTTTTTTTTTTTTTTTTGCGGTACTGGGGATTGAACTCAGGGGCATTCTACCTCCGAGCTATACCCCCAACCCTATTTTTTATTCTTTATTTTGAAACAGGGTCTCACTAACTTGCGGAGGGACTAACAAAGTAGCTGAGGCTGGCCTCGAACCCGGATCCTCTGGTCTCAGCTTTCCAAATGCTGGGATTACAAGCAAAGTGCCACCACACCCGGCTCCCAGCCCTATTTTTTATTCTTTTTTTTTTTTTTGCGATACTGGGGGCTGAATCCAGGGGCATTCTACCTCTGAGCTACACCCCCAGTCCTATTTTTTTTATTCTTTATTTTGAAACGAGGTCTCACTAAGTTGCAGAGGGCCTCACTAAGTACCTGAGGCTGGCCACGAACCCGGATCCTCCAGTCTCAACCTCCCAAGTACTGGGTTTACAGGCATGTGCCACCACACCCAGCCCCACTCTATTTTTTTTTTTTTTTTTTTTTTTTTGCGGTACTGGGGATTGAACCCAGGGGCATGCTACCTCCGAGCTACAACCCCACCCCACCCCCGTCCTGTTTTTTTTTTGTTGTTTTTTTTTATTCTTTATTTTGAACCAGGGTCTCACGAAGTTGCAGAGTGCCTAAGTAGCTGAGGCTGGCCTTGAACCCAGATCCTCCAGTCTCAGCCTCCCAAGTACTGGGATTACAAGTGTGCACCACCACACCCGGCCCCAGCTCTATTTTTTATTCTTTATTTTGAAAGAGTCTCACTAAGTTGCAAAGGCCTTCACTAAGTAGCTGAAGCTGGCCAGGAAGCTGTGATCCTCTTGTCTCAGCCTCCCAAGTACTGGGATCATGGGGGTGGGCCCAGCTTGTTTTGAATTATGTGTACCTGGATATAAGTACTTAATCTATTTGTGCCCTATTCTCTGGCTGAAAATTTTATTTCACAATGCAAATAATAGAACTCAGGCCTAGATGTGAGGAGGACTGGCTTCCAATTAGGTTTACCACTAAAGAGCTGTGCAATTCAAGACAAATTATTTCATTTTTCTGTCTCAACTTTCTTATCTCTAAAGTGGGGATAAAAGCCTGATGTGATGGTGTTCACTTGTAATCCCAGTACTTGGGAGGCTGAGACAGAAGGATCGCAGGTTCATGGCCAGATTCAGCTACTTAGGTCCTTCACAACTTGGTGAGACGATGTTTCAAAATAAAAGAATAAACCAGGTGTGGTGGCACATGCTTGTAATCCCAGTACTTGGGAGGCTGAAACAGGAGGATCACAGGTTTGAAGCCAGCATCAGCAACTTAGTGAGGCCCTCTGTAACTTAGTGAGACCGACCCTGTTTCCAAATAAGAAATAAAATCTGGTTGGGGGTATAACTTGGAGGTAGAATGCCTCTGGGTTTCATCCCCAGTACCCCCAAAATAAATAAATAAAATAAAAAATAAAAGAATAAAATTGGGACCAGGGTGTAGGTCAGAGGTAGAATGCCCCTGGGTTTAATCCCCAGTACCAGTAAATAAATAAATAAATAAAATGGGGATGATAAACCAGGTGTGGTGGCACACACCTGTAATCCCAGTAATTGGGAGGCTGAGAAACAGGAGGATCCAAAGGTTCCAAGACAGGTTCAGCAAATAGTGAAACTCTCATCAATCTAGAGAGACCCTGTTTCAAAATAAAACATGAAATAGGGCTGGAGGTGTAGCTCAAAGTCCCTGGGTTCAATCTCTATTACCGTGCGCATGCCCGCGCGCGCGCACATACACACACACACACACACACACACACACACACACACACACACTCCACTAGGAGGATCACAGGTTCAAGGACAGCCTCAGAAATTTAGTGAGGCTCTCAGCAATTTAGTGAGAACCTGTTTCCAAATAAAAAATAAAATAGGAAGCTGGACGTGGTGGTGCACACTTGTAATCCCAGCATTTGGGAGGCTGATACCAGAGGATCCAGGTTCGCGGCCAGCCTCAGCTACCTAGTGAGGCACTCCACAACCTAGCGAGACC
>PVLC010032593.1:0-18100 GCA_004027655.1 Graphiurus murinus
AAAAGCACAGTGTCTGCTGGGTGTGGTGGCATACACCCAGTACTTGGGAGGCTGAGACAGGAGGATCACAGGTTTGAGGAGAGCCTCAGCAACATAGCAAGACTCGCAGCAACCTAATGAGACCATTTCAAAATAAAAAAATAAAAAGGGCTGGGTGTAACTCAGGTACTGGATTTGATACCTAGTATCCCCCCCTGCACACACACACACACACACACACACACACACTCACACACACACACACGCAGCAGTAGCACAGTGAGAGCCAGGCGTGGTGGCACATGCCTGTAATCTCAGTATTTAGGAGGCTGAGACAGGAGGCTGGCAAGTTAAGAGGATAGGGGACAGGGTAGAGAGAAGGAAGAGCCTTGAGCCCAGGGTGTGGGGCAAAGGACAATCCCATCGGAATGCCCAGAGCCCAGTCCTCTTCTCTGCTGACCTGTGTCCACCTCAGCCCGTTTCCAGCAGGGTCACTGCCCCCTGGGTGCTGGGGAAGCACCACTCTGAATGTAGTCAGTCAGAGCCTCAACAAAAAGACAGCCTCAGCAATGTAGTGAGACTCTCAGCAACCTAGCAAGACCCAGTTTCAATCCCTAGTATCACACACACACCAACAAAAGCATAGTGAGTAGCTGGGCATGGTGGTGCACGCTTGTAATCCCAGTACTTGGGAGACAGACCGGAGAATCTGGGTTCGCAACCAACCTCAGCTACTTAGTGAGGCCCTCTGCAACTTAGGAACACCCTGTTTCAAAGTAAAGAATAAAAAAATAGAGCCGGGCATGGTGGCGCACGCTTGTAATCCCAGCATTTGGGAGGCTGAGACCAGAGGATCTGGGTTTGTGGCCAGCCTCAGCTACCTAGTGAGGCACTCCGCAACTTAATGAGACCCGGTTTCAAAATAAAGAATAAAAAATAGGGCTGGGGGTATAACTTGGACATAGAATGCCTCTGAGTTCAGTTCCCAGTACCGCAAAAAAAAAAAAAAAAGAATAAAAAAATAGGGCTGGGGGGTGTAGCTCAGAGGTAGAATGCTCTTAGGTTCAATCCCCAGTCCAGCAAAACAAAACAAAACAAAACAAAAAACATAGTGAGTTATAGCCTCTTGCTAATCAGGATATCTGCTATAAACACAAGACCAGAAAAGAAGTGTTGGCAAGGGCGTGGAGAAATTGGAACACTTGTACACTGTTGGTGGAATGTAAAAATGATGCAGCCACTGTGGAAAACAGTTCGGTGGATCCTCGAACACTCAAAAATAGAATCACCATGTGATCCAACAGTCCTATTTCTGGGAGTATATCCCAAAGAATTCAAAGCAGGGTCTCAAAGAAATATTTGCAGGCCCCTGCTCATAGCCACATTATTCACAGTGGCCAAGAGATGGAAGCAACCCAAGTGTCCATCAACTGATGAATAGACATACAATAGAATATTATTCAGTCTTAAAAAAGAAGGGAATCCTGTCACATTTCACAACATGGATGAGCCTTGAGGACATCCTGAATGAAATAAGCCCGGCACAAAAAGACAGTGTTTTGATTTCATTTGTAAGAAGCGACTAAAGTAGTCAAATTCATAGAAACAGAAAGTAGAACAGTGGTTACCAAGGGGCTGGGGTGAGTGGTGTTTACTGGGCATACAATCTCAATTTTGCAAAATGAAAAGGTCCTGTAGCTTCTTTGTGCAACAATATGAATATCCTTAACACCGCAGAGCTGTAAAAACCAAATTCCAAACAAGCATGTTTGATTAAGAGTTGTTCCAGTGTGCTCGAAGAAAAAGAAATTATTGTGGAATTTTTTTATGTGTGTGGTACTGGAGATTTAACACAGGGGCATCCTACCTCCAAGCTACACACCCCTAGCCCTATTTTTTCCCCCCTGTGGTATTGGGGATTGAACCTAGGGGTGTTCTACCTCCAAACTATATCCCCAGTCTTATTTTTTTGTTCTTTGTTTTGAAACAGAGTGTCACTAAGTTGTGGAGGGCCTCACTAAGTAGCTAAGGCTGGCTGCCAGTAATCCTCCTGTCTTGGTCTCCCAAGTACTGGGATTACAAGCATGTGCCACCACGCCCAGCTTCAGCCCTATTTTATTTTTATTTTCACACAAGGTCTCACTAGGTTGATGAGTTTCACTACTTGTTGAGGCTGGCCTTGAACCTGCAATCCTTCTGTCTCAGCCTCCCAAGTACTAGGATTACAGGTGTGTACCACCACACGTAGCTATTGTAGAAATTTTTTTAAAAGCTGGGTGTGGTGGTGCAGGCTTGTAATCCCAGTACTTGGGAGGCCAAGATGAGGATCTGGGTTTGTGGCCAACCTCAGCTACTTAGTGAGGCCCTCTGCAACTAGGTGACACCCTGTTTCAAAATAAAGAATAAAAAATAGGACTGGGGGTGTAGCTCGGAGGTAGAATGCCCCTAGGTTCCATCTCCAGTACTGAAAAAAAAAAAAAAAAAAAATCAGTCTGGGCTGGAGTTGACCTGTGGAGACCTGGATAGGCTTAGAGCTGTTGAGGTGAGTCCCCCCGCCCCTGCCCCTGCCCCTGCCCCAGCAGGGCCGCCTGGCATCCTATCTTATACCTGGCTCCCTTCCCTGGCAGGTATGCAGTGATCCGATTCAACCAGTACTTCAAGGTGAAGCCTCAAGTGTCCGCCTTGGAGATGCCAAAGTGACCAGCCTCCCCATCCCTCCCTGCCCATCTACCTGGCCAGATCTGTTCTCCAGGGCTCGATTCTGCTCTGGGGCCCTCGCCCTTGGAAAAGGTGGGAGAGGGGACAGGTGGGTGTCCAGGGGAAAGCCCCCAGTGGACACCCCTGAAGACCTCATTCTCCTGTTTGGAGGGGCTAATAGAACTCAATACTGGGGGCCCCTTGCACCTCGCCAGGCTGGGGAAGAAGTGCCTGCAGACAGCAGGGTCTGGACCTACCCACCATCCCCAGCCCTGGCCTGCTGGCACTTGGGCCGCCTTACACGTGTCTGTGACCCTTTCTGGCGGGGAGAGGGGAGGGCTCCTTTCTACCTCCAGCGCCCTGGATGGTCAGTCCCCTGCATAACCAGGTGGGAGGTGCTGAGCCCCAAGTGGGCAGCATGCCAATCTGACAGATGGACAGACGTGCTGGTCAAGGGGAGGGGCCTGGACTGAGCATGCCGGCTCCCCAGCCACTGCCACATCTGAGCCCCTCAGGGTACCCTGGGCCACACCTTCCCATCACTCTTGCCCAATCCGAGCCCCAGCCAGGAGCCCTGCTCCCCTCAAGGCCCTTGCTGCTCCTTGCTTCTCTTCTGTCCCTCTGCAGCCCACGGGTGGGGGGGGGGAGAGAAGTGGCAAGGCCGGGCTCTCCAAAACCTGGCTGTGCTTCATGTTGTGGCTCAGCTGGAGGGGACTCGGCTAGAGTGGCTGGAACCAGAGCCAGCAGCCTCCTGCCGCATTCCCTCCCATGTCCTCCAGACCTCCCTTCCGAGGGTCCGTCTCTCAATCCCCACCTTCTGTCCTGACGTTGACTCAAGGTCTTCCCACTGGGGAATGGCTGGGACTCAGGGGCTGGGGGCCAGGGACCTCCAGGCCTGGCTTACAGGAATCTGGGCGGGACTGGGTCGTGAAGGTGCTGAGCTCGTGTCCCTGACACTTGCCAGCCTCCGCCTCCCTGTCCTCACAGCTCCTGGGGTCCTCCTGCCTCTGGCTCATAGTGATTCATTTGTAAATTATAGTGGTTTTCTGCATTAAAATGCTCATTTCTGGACAGCTGTGTGTCTGAGGGACGATGGGGATGACCTGACTTGGGGTGAGGGCCAGGTGCACCCCAGCCGCCTCTGCAGCCCCCTAGGGCTTCACTCCATGCTGGAGTCAAGGTGGCAGTGGCCGGCACGCCCATGTCCACCCACCCTGGCTCCGAAGGTCCCAGGCTCCTTGGAGACCTGGCAGGGTCTGTGCTTCACAGCTTCTCCTCCTTCGACCCTCTTGCTAGAATCAGTCGACCCTGCTAGAGTGCCGTTTGAGGGGATGAGACTGCGTGTTACAGCCGACGAAGGTGCTGAGTCAGTGGCACCCTGAAAAGATGTGCCCTGGGCTCCCTCCTCCAGCCTTGCTGGCTTCCAGCTTTTGGGGTGCAGGGGGGCTGCTCTACCTGTGACACTCTCTCAGGAGGCCAAGAGGGAAGAGCAGAGACTTAAAGGTGTGAACACTGCCAGTGTCTTCACCACCGCCGCCGCAGCTGCCGGCCAGGTGGACGCTGGATGTTTGGCTTTCGCCTGCAAATGCTGTGGGTGCCATGGCAACTGCTGGAGCGGGGTGCGGGCAGCTGGGGCCTTCAAGGTCACGGTGACCCAGTGATCCAAGCCCTCCAGGAGGGGAACTGATGGAGGAATGGGGACAGATGTGCCCAGGCCTTGGACGGTGGACAAGTGGTCATGGGTATGACCTGCCTGTGGACTAAAGGGCAGGCCCCTCTCCTTGTTCCCCTTGGAGCCACTACTGGAGCTGAGGGCAGAATTAACCACCGAAGTCAGCTTCGTTTCCAGCCTCCTGGGGCCTTGACGTCATAGCTGGAGACTGGTATTGCAGTGGTGAGCAGGGAGGGGCTGGGGCAGGGCCCCAGAGTGCTGCACTGTGCCCTCAGGCCCTGGCCACTTTGTGTGTGGATGGAGTTAACCACTGCCTGCACTGAGAAAAACTCTCAGTCCTCCAGTCGTCTGGGGTGGGAGCAGGTAGGCTGGAGGGTGTGTGTGTGTGTGTGTGCAGCACCCCTTCCCAGAGGCTGAGCCCCGCCTCCTATCGGTGCCATTCCAGGCTACCTGTCACTCGCTCCCCCCAGGCTCAGCACCAGGCCTCGGTGTGACCCAGGCTTTGCCCCTCGGGCCCCCTCCCAGATCTTCCATAGCAGCTCGGGCAAAGGACTCCTGACCTGCAGGAGAGGCAGGTTGGGGACAGAGGACAAGCTGTGGCCCAGCCTTCCCTGTAATGACCAGGACACTCTGTTCCCAACCTCTGCAATCCACTTGACCCCGTCCTGCCCCTCAAGGGACAAGGGGTGGGGCTCCAGCCAGCCAAAGAGGACGCAGGGCCACTGCTGTCTCAGCAGCAGGTTGGAGCACCTGTGGCAGGGCTGGCCACAGAGGACCTGGGGACAGGGAAGCAAGAGGAACTCAGGAATGGGAGGGAGAGTCCCCAGGAGACTGCTGGGGCTTGGCTTAGAAGAGGTTGGAGATGGATAGTGGGAACTGATATGTACGGCTCTGAACCGTGACCACTAGGGGGCGGCAAAGAGAAAGGGCGTTACCAGGAGATGCAGCTCAGCTGCCTGCCCCCACTACAGGACAGCAGGGAAATATGGTGTGTGGGGGAGAGAGAGAGGAAGCCAAAGCTCTGAGGGATGGAGCTAGCTAGGAGAGGGCAGTGGGCCAGCAACAGATACTCCCCAAATCAGACAGCCAGTCCTTGGGGAAGCTTCATCCTCACCCCCTCCCAGGTTTGCTGCCCTTGTCTCCTCACTGTCCCCTCCCACTTAGGAATCCTTCTGCCAGTACCCAAGAATCTCTGCTTGAATGCTTCTTGTGTTTGGAAGTTCACTCTACTGTTGAACATCTTTGTGGAAAGTTGTTCTTTTGTTAAGCCAAACTGATGACCCTTGAGACTTTCATCTGAGGCCAAGTTTCAGCTCACGAGCTACATATCTACACCCTTAAGCTGAGTGTGGTGGCACATGCGCTTGTAATCTTGGTGCTTGATAGGCTGAGATAGGAGGATCCCAGGTTCTCGGCCAGCCTCAGCTACTTAGTGAGGATCTCCACAACTTAGTGAGACCCTATTTCAAAATAAAGAAAAAATAGGGCTGGGAGCCAGGCGTGGTGGTGCACGCTTGTAATCCCAGTACTTGGGAGGCTGAGACAGGAGGATCACAGGTTTGAGGACAGCCTAAGCAAGTACTGAGACTCTCATCAATCTAGTGAGACCCTGTTTCCAAATAAGAATAAAATCAGGCTTGGGGTATAGCTCGAAGGTAGAATGTCTCTGGGTTCAATCTCCAGTACCTATGAACATACTGTTAATCTAGCCCAAGTCTCTTTCACAAGAACTGCCATTTAGCTTTGCTGCTTCTCTTCCATACTGATGAGATTGTGTGTGCGCACACGGTGCTGGGGATTAAACTCGGGACCTTACACATACCAGGCAAGCACTCTCCCTCCCAATTACATCCTCACCCCTGATATTTTAGCCATAACATTGTCTTCTACATATGTATTTTTTTTTCCTGTAAGTTTGTTGGCCCTTCCAGACCTGCTATTTTTCCTGTGATAAATAGACCTTTGAAATTCTCAAAGCTGGGCATGGTGGTGCATGCTTGTAATCCCAGTACTTGGGAGGCTGAGACAGGAGAATAGCAACCTCAGCAACTTAGTGAGACCCTGTTTCAAAATAAAGAATAAAAACCCAGCCTCAGCAACTTAGTGAGACCCTGTTTCAAAATAAAGAATAAAAAGCCGAGCGTGGTAGCACACGCTTGTAATCCCAGTACTTGGGAGGCTGAGACTGGAGGATCCGAGTTCGCGGCCGGCCTCAGCTACTTAGTGAGGCCCTCTTCAACTTAGTGAGACCCTGTTTCCAAATAAAGAATAAAAAATAGGACTAGGGATATAGCTTGAAAGTAGAATGCCCCTGGGCTCAATCCCCAGTGCCACGAAGAGAGAGAGAGAGAGAGAGAGAGAGAAAGAAAAAGAAGAAGAAGAAGAAGAAGAAGAAGAAGAAGAAGAAGAAAAGAGAAGAGAGAGAGGAAGAAAGAAAGAAAGAAAGAAAGAAAAAATAGGGCTAGGGGTGTAGCTTGGAGGTAGAATGCCCTGGGTTGGTTTCTATCCCCAGTACTGGAAAAAGAAAAAGAAATTCTCAAAGTGTGAGGTCATAGATAGAGCCTGAAGCACATCATTAGAGACCCTGCTTCTTTAACCTGTCTAGGGAAGGTGTTCCTACATGAGCTTCCAGGTATCTGTGTGTGAGCCCTTTCTTGGAATGAATCCACAGCTCTTATTAGATTATCAAAGGGTTCCTTGTCTGAAAGAGGATAAGAACCATGGAGAAGTTTAATCCCTTTGTTTTTGGATGAGGACAGTGAGGTCAAAGAGGAGAATTGAATGACCTGGCTTCTCCAGGAGGACTGGTGCCTCCCGGGCCTTAGCCTTGTCCGTGTCCTCTTGGCCGCTGGGCTGAAGCTCTCACAAATGGCCACCAGGGGGCAGCAGCGCCCGGGCTGGTGGCACATTTAGGAATTCTGGACTTGGGCCAGCCTCCCTCCAACCAGACGCAAGGGCCAGATTCTGAAATGATCCATCTTTATTATGCCATCAGAAGACAAATGTGCTGGTTAAGTTACTCATCATTATCTTATTATTAACAAAATAAAGCACTATCTATGTTTACAGTCATAAAAAAGAAACAGCCTGGAGAGAAGTGGGGGCTTTGAAGAGTGGAGAAGATTGGGGGGTGGGGACGGGCCTAGACTCCACATCTGGCCCTGTGGGATTTGGGGTTCCCACCTTGATCCTAGGGCCAGATCTTTGGACTCAGATGCCAAGGGGATTTGATTTCCTTAGGAAAATAACTTGTGAAGCAGATCAGGAGTGGAGGCCCTTTCCCTAGAACAGAGGAGGGGAGGGAAGGACAGGAGGGAGGGGGAGGCCCCGGTGGAGGAGGAAGAAGCCTGAATCTCCTCTCCAGCCCCTTCCGTGGATGGGGAGCCACCCACTGGTGTGCATCAGGGAGGAATGGAGGCCAGCCACCATGGGGGGCCTCTCCAAGGCCTCGGCCACTGGCCAAGGGGGAACCGGGAACCCTCCTGACCCCACCCCCACACTCAGGCCGGGCCCAGGGGCTGGGGCCCCAGGACAAAGCCCCGTGGAGGCTGAGGCACATTCTCATGCTGCTGGGAGCTAAATATGGCTCCGTGGGAACTGCCTGGCAGGGCAGGAGGAGGTCAGGAAGGCTCACAGGCGCAGGGGCAGACCAGGGGCCTATAGAGACCCAGAGAATCCAAGGGCGTGGGGGGAGAGGCAGAGACCAACATGGAAAGGGGAAACAAGAGGGGGCTTTGCAGAGAGACGAGAGAGAAATGCATACAAGGACACACGGAACCTGAGACACCCAGACTGACAAAGAGGTAGCAATTTGGGGTGAAAGGGCAGCACAGAGGAGGCCCCCAGAGAAGCGAGAGTGGCGTAGAGACACGTCTGCAGGAACTCAGCAGCAGTGCCTGGCATGAAGCGGGCACTCAATAAATATCTTGTGCAATGAATGAAAAGACAAAGATGCACGGGCCCCCGAGTGCGCACACACCCACCCACCCCCGAGCGTGCACACACCCACCCACCCAAGCACACACACTCGCACACACACACAGCGGCCAGAGGCACAACAAGCTTAGCACAGTTAAAGACAGGGACAGCCAGACCTTTTTGCACAAAGTACAAAGAGATCCTGGTGACAGAGGAGTGACCTGGGGGAGTGTGGGAGGGGGTGTTGGTCCCACAGTGGCTGGTCCAGCCAGGACAAGAATGAAAACAAAGCATGTGACCCCAGGGAGACAGGTGTATGCTGCTGTGCCCCGAGGCGGGCAGACCTGCAAGGGGGAAGGGCCATCCAGTGTCCCTGGCCGTTAGCCCCAAGAGCCATGGAGCTCAGCCAGCTCGGCCCCTCGACACCATGCAGGCCGACAGCTCCTCAGGTGCACCCGAAAACGTGGTGGGGAGGAGGGAATGTATCTACAAGGGAACAGCTTTGCCCAACTCCTGGGCATACCCAAGTCCAAGTACCAACATAGTCCAGGCCGGCTGGCTGCGTGGAGAAGGGCCAGGCCCACTGCGGGGATCAGTCTGTGAGCACCACCAGCTCCCCGTCGCTCTTCTCTCCACCCTCGGAGTCCTCGTCCTCGCTGTACCGGTACATTTCACCGTCGGCCACCGAGTGCCTGTCGTCGGTGCCCTCACCCTCCTCCCTGAGGCTGCAGGTGTTGACGATGACAGGCATGTTGGGGTCCAGGCCGTGGGGGGCGTAGTGCTCCACCAGTGGCTGTGCCAGGGGCAGGCCTGCCGCCCGCGGGTACAGGACATCTGAGGAGCTCATCTGCACCTGGCCGGCCTGCGGGCTGAGAGGCGGCGGAGAGGCGTGGTCACAGGTGTGCCTGCCCCCTCTTCCACCCCACCCCCTGGTCTGCTTTCCAGTGGCCAAGTTCACTACCATGTATAGCTATGTCTGTAAATCCAGAGCCATGGGTGGGTCCAACTGGTAAAAATTCTTGGGGGATCACATGTGAATCTAATTTTGGGAAATTGTATATTTTAAAGGCCCCAGGAAATTTCCTGTTTAAAGGAATCCACTAAGAGTGCTTGCTTTGGTCCATTCAGGAACCTTTCCATAGGATGAACACTTTTACTTATTTTTTTTGGTACTAGGGATTAAACCCAGGGGTATTTTACCTCCAGACCTCTTTATTTATTTGTTTATTTTTATTTATTTATTTTGCGGTACTGGGATTGAACTCAGGGGCATTCTACCTCCGAGCTACACCCCCAGCGCTATTTTTTATTCTTTATTTTGAAACAGGGTCTCGCTAAGTTGCTGAGGGTCTACGTTGCTGGGGCTGGCCTCAAACCTGTGATCCTCCTGTCTCAGCCTCTCAAGTACTGGTATGACAGGTACGTGCCACCATGCCTGGTAAATGGACACTTTTAATACCCTTGAATTTGTACTGAGCTCATCAGAAATGGGATCCACAGGTACCTCTCTGCAGGTGCATGTGGCCAGTCCTCCAGCCACAGTCACCTATATCCTCAGCCACTGCGCTCACTGGTCTCCTTTGCCCCTGGAGAGACTTGCACAGGCCCAGCCCCACACGGATGATACCCATGTGCTCGTGCACGTGTATGCTCACACACAGCTCACGCCAACACCCAGCCTCTCTCCACAGCCACACACACTGGGTCGAGGGCTGCCTGGGGGCAGGGGGCTGCTCACGGGATCACGTAGCTCTGCCGGGCGTCCTGGCGCCGGGTCCGCATCAGGGCCTTGTACTCGCCCACGCGCAGCCGCTTGCCCTCCACGATGCAGGTGCGCTTGGGCCGCGGCTTGTACTTGTAGTCAGGATACTTCTCCAGATGCTGCCGGCTCAGCCGTGCCTGTTCCTCATAGTAGGGCTGCTTCTCCTGGTTGGTCATGGACTTCCAGCGGGAGCCTGGCCCAGCCCCCGGGGCAGGCAGTCAGGGCTGGGCTCCGCTCACCACCCCATGCCCCTGAAGGCCCTGCAGCCTTGGGTCCCCAGATAAGGTCAACAAATGACATATGTGTAAGCACTTTGCAAGACCCTGGCCCGCTGTGATGCACTTTGGATGGTGAGCAAATAGATGAATAAAGTTGGTGTGCACAGGGGTATCTAACTGCCAGCTTAAGACTCAGCAGCCACCCACATCTCAACAACCCAGCAACTTCCAGGAGGCCTCCGCCTCGTTTGCATTACAAAAAAAGCAGCCACTCAGCCTACTAACAACCCAGAGAGGCTCCCTGCTTGGGGCAAAACACCTGGTGCCAAGCTAGGGGTCTAGCTCAGTGGTAGAGGGCTTGCTTGCCTAGTTCGTGCAAGGCCCTGGGTTCAATCTCCAGCATCACACATAAAACCCTGCACTGACCTTGGAGGGACCTCAGTCTAGAAAGCAACTGCCCTCTTCTAGCCCCATCTGTCTACATCCCCCCTCCTGGGCCTCCAAACAGGATGCATGATTTCAAAAAGAGGTTAGGGGCAGATCAGAGGGGCTAAAGAACACACACACACACACACACACACACACACACATACAGCTTGTGTAGACCCCCACACCCAGCTGCCCCCCATTGGCATGCATTATCACCAAGCAAGCCCGCTGGTTCCTGCAGCCAGGCCCTGAAACGCCATGGACCCTGGAGCCCCGAGCACCCTAAGGTACCACTCACTGCCCCTACCAAGGATCTTGCTGATGCTGGAGTTGTGCATGTCTGGAAAGGCTTGCAGGATCTTTCTCCTCTCATCCTTGGCCCACACCATGAAGGCATTCATGGGTCTCTTGATGTGGCTGTTATTCCGGGACTCAGGAAAGTGCCGGGAGCCTGGGGGGCAGAGGTATAGTCAGCCAGGCAGCCTGTTTGGGGAGGGCAGCATGGCGTTCCCCATGTGACCACAAGGGGGAGCCAGGGAGGCCCGCAGTGGCCAGTCCAGGCCGAGAAAGGCAGGAGCAGAGGGTGCAGAGGAAACCATAGGCCAGCAATAAGTTATCAGCAGAGACAAAGGACAAACATAGGGGAAACCAGAGCCACAGGGCCCCTCGGAGGAGCGGAGACCCCGCAGTCCCGGGGTGTAGGAAAGCAGACCCTGACCGGCCAACAGGGACCCCAGGGGACGATGGAGGCACCCCCAACAGACAGGGAGGGAGAGAAGGGATCAGAGACAGACAGCTGTCCTGCCCACAGCCAGGTGGCAGAGCCCTCACCATCCATGTCGCAGCTCAGCATGGCTTCTTCCAGCGGGTGTGCACAGCTCTCCTCCAGCCGCTCCTTGACCGGGGACGTGTCCAGGCCGATGAGGTCCTGGGGTTGACAGGGGCAACTTGGACCTCAGCCCCTCTGCCTCCCCTCTCCTTCCCATGCCCATCCTTCCGGTGGCCTGAGACTCTGTGTCTTCTACCCCAGACATGACCTGCTTCCGCCCTCGGGCAGGGCAGCGGGGCCTTACCTTCCGAAAGGGCGTCTTGGGGGTGCTTTCCAAGGCCCCGCTGTGGCTGTGCAGCAGCTGCCGAGCGTCCTGGATGGCTTTGGTGACAGCATCCCCTTCGCCAAGGAAGCCTATAGGCGAGGGATAAGGAAGGGAAGGGGGAGCTGAGGTCGTCGCAGTCTGAGCCCAAACCCCTGGAGCTGCCCGGGTTAGTGTCCCCTGCCCCTCCACAGGGCCTAGACTGGACGTGTGAACGGCACCCCTGAGTCATGCAACTCAGCACCCAGAATCCACTGCTGGAGCTCCAGACACACAGGATAGGAGAGAAGGAGGACAGTATGCCAAAGGTCACGGAAGGCTCCTTGGCTCACCCTAAGAAAAGGGCTGATGGAGAAGGTCCAGGGGCAGAACTCACCCAGGGGCAGGCTGGGAGGGCTGGACTGCAGGTCCCGCGTGGGGGCCCCGTGGCTGGGTGGGCGGGGTCCACAGATGCTCATCTTCAGGCTAGGGGAGCTGGAGGTGTTGGGCAGCTCGGGAACCTTGGGCTTGGCGGTGAGGTTCAGGGGCTGGGAGGGCTCCTGGAGGAGATCCGGAAGGTTAGAGGTGAGAGGTGTCCACCGAGGGACAGAGAGGACACAGAGGGAAATCCAGACATGCACACCCAGGGCAACAAGGAGAGACAAGAGCCAGAAGGACAAAGGAGGGCAGCCCGTGGTCACAGGCCCAGCCAGGATTCCAGACCAGTGGGCAGGTGTACCTGCAGGGAGTGGTGGGCAGCCAAGGCCCCAGGCCTCTTCACCACGGGGGTCGGGGGGCTGTGCAGCAGCTGCAGCGGATACTCCACTGTGGAAAGGGCGGCAGGGAGAAAAGCCCTGGATGAGCACACAACAGCGGGCACCCTGCTTGATGAGGCCCCGGTGTCTTGGGCAGCCAAGGCTCCAGCCGGCCCAGCTTGGTTCCAACCACTGGCCTCCCCAGCTCCCAGGACTGCCGGGGACCTCCCTCCCATTTTCTCTGCATGCCAACTGGCATTTCTGCCTGTGCCTGCCCCTCCCAGCCCTCTCTAGAGTTTCCAGTGGAGCATCGAGGGAGGAAGCACCATCTATTCACTCAACGGTTATTTATACTCTGTACCTACTGCGTGCAGGGCTACCCGTTAGGAAGCACGTCTTGGGTACACTACCTCTATAACACACAGGACTCCATATATCATCTCATCTGACGGATGAGGAAACTGAGACCTCACAAGCTCAATGGGTTGCCTGCAGTTATTAAATGGCAAGGCCAGGATTTGAACTCAGAACCTGTAGACCCCACAGCCAATCCTTCCCCCTCTGCACAGTACTCCCTCTTCTCCCTATCCACCCCACCTCACTCTCCCTCAACCAGGCCCAGTGTCAAGGAGGAGTGACCGTCCAGGCGGAGAGATAAGCCCTGTGTACCAATCACTACCCACATGGCAGGTGCTGATAAGGGCCCACAGGTGGCACGTCAGGGAACTTTGCTCCAGCTCGGGTGACTAGAGCAGGTTTCCTGGGGGAGTGGATGTGAGCGAGTGCCCGCCTGTGGGATGGGCAGGATTCAGGCAGGTGGAGATGGGGTGGTGAGGTGCGAGAGTGACACATAGGGAGTAAAACTGGGCACGTGGCAAGATCGGGAGTTCAAACTCCTCGCTGCGGGCCAGTCGACAGTAGCTTGTGGAACAGGCAGGGGCTATTCTCACTCCTGGGGCAGTTATGGGCAGCATGTCTGCCCTGACCCCAGAGCTCGTAACCCGACTTCTGTCTCTGTCCCCACCATCACTGCCCCAGTTCTGGTGTCATCTCCTATCACGAGAATTATCTCAGTATCTCCCTCCCCGATCCTGGTCACTCCTCTTTCTGTTCCTTGCCACTGATAGGCAGAGACAACAGTTGCTACTCAAATGTTCAAGTGCATCCCACATCCCAGGCCCCATGCTCATCCTTGCTGCCCTCTCCAGCCATATCCCAAAACCCCCATCAAGGGCTCCCCTCAACTCCAGTGCCTCCTTCCACAGAGTCCACAGAAGAACCCGGGGCTTTGCCTGGACATCCTCTTCCTGAGCCCTCCACCCTGGGCTCCCAACTTTACCCTCGAACATCCTACCCATAGCCGGGTGTGGCGGAGCACACCTGTAATCCCAGTACTTGGGAGGCTGAGACAGGAGGATTTCAGGTTTGAGGACAGCCTCAGCAACGTAGCAAGACTCTCAACAACCTAGCAAGACCCTGTTTCAAAACAAAAACTAAAAAAAATTGCTGGAGGATATAGCTTAGAGGTAGAATGCCCATGAGTTCAATCCCCAGTACCAAGAAAAGAGAAAAAAAAAAAGTCCTACCCATCCTTCCATGACCAATCAAATGCGCCTCCTCAGGAAGCCTTCCTGGGCTCCCCGTGACTGGTGGCCTCTGTGTCTCTCCCCTGACTGGCTCACCCAGTGAGCAGTGTTGGACACGTGCTACTCTGCAGGAGGTCAGTGCCAGGATGGCAGGCAGGAGGGACGTGGCCAAGGCAGAGACAAGAGCATGAAGGCAGGCGTGGCCACTAGAACCTCAGCTACTGTTGCAGATGGTCATATTCCGGCACAGTAAATGGACCAGCGCTGGGGAGAGTGGACCTAGATTCTCCATCTTCTTATAGCTGAAAGCCCTCCCAGCAGTTTTCAATGGACTATTTATTTCTTTTTCATTCTCCCAGGAAACATTCAGGAAGAAAGTGTTCTTCCGCAAGAAAGATCCAGAACAGGCCCAGGAAGGTCCCACGGCAAAGTAAGGGAGGAGAGCGGTTGGGGGCTTGTCTCTGACCTCGAGCCCCTCTCCCACACTCACCTGGCTTGCAGGGGATGGGCTGGATGGGCAAGGCCAGCTGGGAGTCAGGGGCAACAGGCAGAGGCTGGTGGCTTGGGGGGAAGGCTGGGATCATAACGTAAGGCATGTTGACCTGCTGAAGGCAAAGAGACCCTGTGTGCATCCTGGGGGCCCAAAGAACTACCCAGCCAGGACCGGCACAGGCACGGAGGCGGCTCCACACAGGAGAGGCACAGGGCGCGGGCAGCAGTCTTTGGCAGAGCACATCTGCCCGGTGCCACCTCCATGCGCCCCTGACACTCCCGGCCCTGAGTCCCAGCTGAAAAGGAGGACATCCTGAGTTCCCTTAAAACAGGGAAGGCAAACAGGGAGGGGCTGGAGCAGAGGTAAGGGCCTCCCCAGGTCCTGGCTGGGCTGGGGTGATTCTGCTTCGTGAAGCTTTTGTGTGGTCTGCGTCTCCCATCCCCAGCACCTTTGCAGGCTGGATCCACACCTCCACCATCCGCCCTGGCGGCCCCTTGCCCTTACCTGTATCTGCTGTTGAAGGAGGTTGATCTTGTGCTGCTGCTGAATCAGCTGCTGCTGCTGCTTGGCGATCTGGCAGGGGGAAGAGCAAGCCAGGGGGTCATGGACACCAGCCCTGGGGACCCCCCTCCCCTAGAGCCAGCCGCAGCCCAACCCCGCCTTCTGCCCGGAGGCCAAGAAGAGGACAAGAAGAACTGAGGGCCCCTAGCACTTCTGTGCAAAGACCACCCTTCCCTCTGGGACAGAGCCTGGAGCCCTGGCACGAGTAGTCGGCAGTCTTCTTGCAGAGTCCCTTCAGCCCCAAGCAGCTGGAAGTGGGGATCTGACAACCCGTACCCGGGCCCCAGCCTGCACCTGCTCCTGCTGCTGCCGGGCCAGCTCCATCTGCTGCTGCTGCTTCTCAAAGAGCATGGCAGCCATGTTCTTCTGCTCCGAGTGGGCTGTCAGGAGCTGGTCCCGCAGGGTGGACAGTTGGTGGATCATGACCAGGAGCTGGAGCTCCTTCTCTGCCAGGCTCTCCTGGGTCCCTGCTCCACGGTGAAACAGCCACCATGCAGTTTTTGTTAGTTCATCTGTTCGTCCATCCCCCCCTTCCATCTGACATTTACTGAGCAGTTGCTACATCCCAGGATCCTGTCTGGCAAGTGACCGACTCCTTGGCACTTTAGGGCAGTTTTGAAAACTGGCACAACAGTCACTTCACAGGATAATGAGGTTTGAATGGAAAGCGCTTGGTCTGCGCTAGGGTTTGAAAGCAAAATGTCCCTGGGACCTCATGCTCTGGAGGCAGCCATGCTCGGCGGGGGGACCCTGGAGTCACGGCCTCTGAAGGCAGGGCATGGCTAGAGGTGGGTCCCTAGGGTGTGGCCTTGGGGACTATATATGTCCCTTGCCCCCCACCACCACCCGACGCTCTCTCTGCTCCCCACCATCATGCCCTGTGGACCCACAGCTCCGGCTCCTGCTTGGCAGCTAGTGTTAAACGGACTATGTATACTTGGACTGAAATCTCCAAAACTGTAAGCAAATAAACCTTCCTTTGTCAAAGATGTGGTTGTCAGGTGTTTAGAAGACAGCGGCAAGAATGCTGACGGAACAGCATAGGATTTGGTACGTGGTCCTTGACTAGCACTTGTTAGTTCTCTTCCCTGCCCTTTAATAACCACTTTTCATTCGCTCAGGGAAGTCCTGATGGCCTCAAGGTCATTGTCAGCAGTGAGAGGGAAAGGCTTGTCTGCAGTCAAGAGCCCACATCCATAACCATCCCAGCCAGCCCTCTCCTCTGTGGGGGTCAGCCAGACCTAATGCTTGGGCATCCCCAGGAGGAGGAGGAGGAGGAGGAGGAGGAGGAGGAGGAGGAGGAGGAGGAGGACGACTCCCAGGGACAGGCAGGAGCCAAGTGGCACAGAACAGGTACAAGAGTACCCAGAACCTCAAGAATCGCCTGCCACACCCAGACTGCACAGCCAGGCCAGGAGAAGAAAAAAGGGATTCCAGCACCCATCCCTGCCCACCCCGCAGGCCCTCACCTTTGACATCTTTGGTTTCCACAGAGCTCCTTCCCAGAAACCTCTCCTTCCAGTCACTGGACAGCAGCTTCTCGATGGCCGGCACCACTGGAAGGCAGGAGGGATGAGGACGCCCTCCCGGCCCCTCGGCCCCCGCCCCACCTCAAGCAGAGCAGGCCTCTCACCTTCCTGCAAATTTCGGTTGAAGTCCAGCCTCTCCTGGCTTCCAGAAGCCGCCTCAGAGGCTGCTGGTCTCTTGGGCTCTGGGGATCCATTACGCTCTGGAGAGCTACAGTCCTGCAAGATACACTGAATTGCCACTGCCGCCCCAAGAGAAGAGGGAACACAGGGAGGGCTAAGCATCCCAGCGATGTCCACACCAGGAAACCCCAGAATCTACCTGAGCCTACTGCTCCCTGGCAGGGCCCTTCATCCCCACCTTCTCACCCCGGCTTGCACCCTACAGTGGCTGAGACAGGAGGATTGCAAGTTCGTGGCCAGCCTCTGCAACTTAGCAAGACCCTGTTTAAAAATAAAAAGGGAGCTGAGCGTGGTGGCGCACGCTTGTAATCCCAGAATTTGGGAGGCTGAGACCAGAGGATCCGGGTTGGAGGCCAGCCTCAGCTACCTAGTGAGGCACTCTGCAACTTAGTGAGACCCTGTTTCAAAAGTAAAGAATAAAAAATAGGGCTGGGGGTGTAGCTTGGAGGTAGAATGCCCCTGAGTTCAATCCCCAGAACCAAAAATAAATAAATAAATAAATAAAAAGGGATGGCAGTGTAGCTCAGTGGTAGAGAGCCCCTGGGTTTTACCCCCAGTACTGCAAAAGAAAAAAGAAAGTAAGTCTTGAAGACAAAGGACCTTAGCCAGGCGTGGTGGCGCACACTTGTAATCCCAGCATTTGCGAGGCTGAGACCGGAGGATCCGAGTTCATGGCCAGTCTCAGCTGCTTAGTGAGGCACTCTGAAACTTAGTGAGACCCGGTTTCAAAATAAAGAATAAAAAAATAGGGCTGGGGGTATAGCTTGGAGGTAGAATGCCCCTGAGTTCAATCCCCAGTACCGCAAAAAAAAAAGACAAAGGACCTGGGTGTCAATCTAGGCTTGGTGACTCACAAGGGGCTTGACCCCACACAAATTCCTGAGCTTCTCTGAACCAGACTTCCCTCTTCTGAAAAGAGAAATACTAATACCTCCCCTGTCAGAGGACTGTAGCCGGGAGAGAGGCATGAACGAGGTCTGCCACCAGCTAGTAATTATTGCTCCCTGGACACACCTGCTGCTCCAGCCAGGCTGGCTGCTCACGGGCCCCACCCAATCCTCCTTAAGAAACACCCCCTCCTCTTCGTGCCTTCTCCTCCCAGTCCTCTAAGGCCCAGTGTGAGACCCTCCTCCTCCTCCAGAAGTCTTCCCCGCCCCAACCCCAAACACATACTCTTCGGGCTGGATTCCTCCTTAGAGCCCCAAAATTCTCACTGTCACTAATTCAGCTCTGTGTGTGTGTGTGTGTGTG
>PVLC010032594.1:0-18061 GCA_004027655.1 Graphiurus murinus
GGTACTGGGGATTGAACTCAGGGGCATTCTACCTCCGAGCTACACCCCCAGCCCTATTTTTTATTCTTTATTTTGAAACCGGGTCTCACTAAGTTGCGGAGTGCCTCACTAGGTAGCTGAGGCTGGCCGTGAACCCGGATCCTCCGGTCTCAGCCTCCCGAATGCTGGGATTACAAGCGTGCGCCACCACGCCCGGCTGTCCAGTTTTTAAATGTATTCTTTGCTGTAACACACACACACACACACACACACACACACACACACACACACCACGCCCGGCTGTCCAGTTTTTAAATGTATTCTTTGCTGTAACACACACACACACACACACACACACACACACACACACACACACATACCATATGTAATCTTAGCAGAAAGACATGCATGCAAGTGTTTAGCCTACTTTCAAACTATAGATTCTGTGTGTGATACAAGCAGTCCTAAAATAATAAAATCAAATCACTCCTGTGTTTGCAAGTAACATTAACAGAAGTCTTTCCTCTTCCAAGAGAGAAAATACTGATCAAGGAATTTCTAAGTGGTGAGAATAGCAGATTCATGGGCACAGCATTAAAGGGCAATTTGCTGCTTGACACCTTTCCTCTAGCTGGGATTGTTGACAATTCTTATCTAATACTCAGTAAGAAAAAAAATCACTCTGATTCTTTGAAAAGTGGAAACCAGTTGACATAAAATTCCACTAACAGTTTCAGCTAACAGACAACACCCACCTGCAAGACTTGTCCTTGCAGGATTCAAGGAGACCCTTCATGTTTCTCAGCTGTGCCAATGGAGCGTCAGTGGGTGTTCAACAAATATTGTTGAGATGTAAGCTTACAAACATAAGCCAAGAGAGTAAGTTTTCCTTTTTTTTTAATCATTTGCAGTAAGAGGATGCCTAGAGAAGTATGAATTGTATCTCTAAAAGTAAAGAGAGGGGTACTCAAAACAGCCCGCTGAGAACCATTTGTTCAACTTCAAGTTTGCTTGACCTTGTTTTGACATCACGTGTACCCTCTTATCTGCCTCATGATGAGAATTTTTCGTCAGTCCCTGCAAAATATTTTGGCTACAGTGAAAACTGATCTATCTCGCTTTGTTCCACTGGATTTGGAAACAAAACCATGTGAAAATCTCAGGGACAGAAAAGAAGCCTGAGTGGGTGAGGGTTTGCTTTTAATTCATGAGCTCTATTGGTACAGGATACTGTTTAAACTGTGTAAACTGTGCAATTTACACATCTCTTCCTGAATTGTCACAGTGTCCTGTGGAATTGCAGCTCTCAGGATTATAAAACAGGGCGACACCCAACCTTACGAGTAGGTGCAATATATACAGTAGGCCTTGTATCCCTTCTGGACTGGGCCAGAGTGTAATGGAACCTCGCTGTAATCTGTAGCCTTGGTACCATACAGGAATGAATGTCCAGAGATCACCATTGGGTCCTTTGATAAAGAGTGCTGGCCTAGAAGAAAGAAATCCCAGTCCTCCTGAGTAATCATGTAATCAGAGAAACTCCACTGGCAATGGGAGTCTCAGCCAGTGGCAATAAAGGCAGTCTATGGGGGCAGCAGAACCACCTTCTCCAGATCTTCAAATAGGGAAGGGCGGTGTGTGACCCACAAAACCAGGGCCTAATACTGGGTCCTGTTATATTAGCTCTCTGTCACTCAGGTACTAGTCACACAGTTTATGTTTCAGACCCTCCCTTTCCCTCTTTCCTGTTGCTTGACTGTCAGCCAGCTTGGAGCTTAACACCCTCACAAGGATGTTGTTTTTCCTAGAGAGGTGTCAGAACACTCTGCCCTTTGTCAACAATTAAATGCAAGGGTACATCTTTCTTCATCCATTGCATCATAAAAAGAAATATTTTCTACTTGAATCATGTCCTTGCTTGACTATAGACCTGTGGCTTTCTGGAAAACTTACTCAATTCTTGCACTGTTTGCTGATGAGCAGGAGCTGAGGGGGACAGAAGTCACTACTTGCCTTACCCTTCTTTGAACTTCAGTCTGACTCCGGGAGCTTAGACCTGAGAGACTTCGAAATGGCACATTCTCATATTAGCTCATCAGTGAGAGAACCTTCTGTGGATTCCTAGGCCTAGATGGATTTCAGGGTTCATTATTATTTTACATTTGAAGTCCAGGATAAAGAAGTGAAAATGGTTGTCTAAAGTCGCAAGGACACTCAACGAATGAGGCAAGATCTGTCCAAGGTGTTTTGGGTCTGAATTCACTGTTCTTTTTACTGCACTGTTCTAAACAAAATCATCTAGTCCTAGAATTTGGGTAATGCAAACAATCATCATAATAAAACAAATATTCATGGTGATTTATACCCAAGTGTTGCAAAGACTCAGTTACAAAATATAAATTTGATTTAACATGGGTTTAATGTGCTTTCCTAAAACTAGACTCCTAGTTGATTGTGATGCCCTGATTGGCAGGTAGCTTTTTGAAGCTCTTGGTGGCTCCTTGGCCATCTGGGGAGGAAGCCTGAGGGTCTGGAGGTTGATTCTACTTTCTTCTGTTATCTCATGGTTGGACTTCTGGCTGCAGCCTCCACCCCTCCACGCTGTGATTCTGCCCTGGTATGTATGTCAAGCAAGCACAGGGATTAGAGAAACAAATAAAATATGCTTTTTTTTCTCAAATGGGTTGGATTTGAGACATATTCCATTTTACATTATTTTTTTGAACCAGGGATTGAGCTCAGGGGCATTCTACTTCTGAGCTACACCTCTAGCTCTATTTTATTTTTTATTTTTAAACAGGATCTTGCTAAGTTGCTGAGGCTGTCCTCAAACCTTCATTCTTCCTATCTCAGCCTCCCAAGTACTGAGATTACAGGCTTGTACCGCCATGTCCAGGTACCTCAGTGTATTTTAAAGCAAAAACCACTACTGGTGTGATTTAAATCCATGGACAGTCGAGTGCAGTGGCACACACCTGTAATCCCAGTACTTGAGAGGCTGAGGCAGTAGGATTACAGGTTCAAGGCCAGCTCTAGTAATTTATTGAGCCCTTGTTTCAAAATAAAATAGGGCTGAAGGTGTAGCTCAGAGGTAGAATGCCTCTGGGTTCAATCCCCAGTACTGTAAACAAACAAGCAAGCAAACCCATGGATGTTCTTAGCCTGGGCGGCCATGTCCTTGAAGAAGAGTCTATCATTTCATGAAACTTCTATCAAAAATCTCCTCCTACATTTGGGAGGCTGAGACCAGAGGATCCGGGTTCGCAGCCAGCCTCAGCTACTTAGTGAGGCACTCTGCAACTTAGTGAGACTTGGTTTCAAAATAAAGAATAAAAAATAGGGCTGGGGGTATAGCTCGGAGGTAGAATGCCCCTGAGTTCAATCCCCAGTACCGCAAAAAAAAAAAAAAAAAAAAAAAAAAATCTCCTCCTATAGGTCAGGTCTGAAGGAATACATCTCCAAGCAGAGGAGATAATTAGTCAGTAATGAGGCTTAGTCATGGGGGTACTCTGCAGACCTCTGTCGACAGGCTGAGGGAGGGAGGAGGCTGGAACAATAGGCCTGCTGCTTCGCATCTCTGTTGTGTTACGTGGGATGGAAAATGAGCTTCAAAGCTTAAAATGTTTCAAAACCCCAAATCAAGCTGCGCCTCCTCCTGTCAGCCCACTGAGAGGCTGTTGCCACCAGCAACTGCAGCTGACACTTTATTATTTTGGGGGGAGGGGTTGTGGGATCCTGATCTTTTGCTTCTAAAGTGTACAGGCTTCTTTTATGGCTGTGCCGCCCTCACAGAAGGCCACATATTGTATGGTTCCATTTATATGACGTGTCTCAAATAGGCAAATCCTTAGAAATTAGGAAGAGACTGGTGGGTGTGAGACCATGGGGCAGAGGGCCTGGGGTGGGGTGACTGCTGTCGGGTAGGGCTTCCTTTGGGGGATAAAAACATCCTGGATTAGGTAGCAGTGATGGTTACACAGCATAGAAAATACATTTAAAAGACTGACGTACACTTTAAAATAGTGGAGGTTATGTTATGTGAATTATATCACCATATAATATACAGTTGTGTCATATTGAGATGTGGAACAGTGAAAAGTGAGTCGGGCGGGGGGTGATTGACAGTCCTACAGTACTCTGGGGGACAATAATGGCGACTCATGCCCATTTTGCACCAGCCATTGTTATATGGGTCTAATGAATTCACTCATTTAACCCTTGCAGCCCATTAAGACAGGTGCTATCATTACCCCTCATTTTATATATGAGAAGACTGAGGCCCAGCACAGTCCTGAGGTTTATTCAGGGTCACACAGCTGGGGCATTGCAGAACTGGGCTCCTCTCAAGGCAATCAGGCTCTAGAGTCTGCATCTGAACCCAGGGGCTATGCCCTTTCTGGATTCTAGCAAGGCCAGCGCAGGCAGGATACTGAGAGGGCAATCCTCAGGGGTCACATTAGTGTAGGGGCTCAGCGTGACCCAGTCTGAACACTGGCACAGGCTCAGTCCTCAGCAAAGGTTATCTGCACAAACAGATTAGCCCTCGCAGCTGGCCAGCCAATGCCGCAGCTGACGTCAACCCACGCCGGCCCCTATTTGTTTAGGGCATGTCTCACTGTAGACTGATCAGTGATGCTCCTCTGTCTCTCACCTGGAGAGGTCCCTCTGGTGGGTGGGACAGGAGACCCTCCATAAGAAATAAACTGTTAAAAGCCGGGTGTGGCTGCGCAGGCTTGTAATCCCAGCATTTGGGAAGCTGAGACCGGAGGATCCAGGTTCACGGCGAGCCTCAGCTACCTAGCGAGGCATTCCACAACTTAGTGAGATGCTGTTTCAAAATAAATTTAAAAAATAGGGCTGGGGGTATAGCTTGGAGGTAGAATGCCCCTGAGTTCAATCCCCAGTACCACAAACAAACAAACAAACAAACAACAACAACAAAAACTGTTAAGCAATTCTGCATATTGTTTTATGCTATGAAATCATGCACACTGATCTCTAAATGAGTCACTTTGTCCTTCATGTTGCATCAACAATACCTTCAACAGTTATCTTCCACTTCATTGAGTGCTTTAAAATACATAATTTCTGGTGTTCACATTTATCTTTAGATTGTCTTTTTGGGCTCCTACGAACCAATGAAGCATAGGTTCCTGTTTGGTGCCTGGCCTGTGGACTCCGGGGTGAGCTAGGGTGGTAGGTGGAAGCCCTGCCCTGGGTTCAAAGCCGTGTGGCAACTTGGCTGCTGTGTGCCCATGGGCAGCTTGCTTAACCTCTTGATGTTTGTGTTTTCTGAGTGTAAACTGGGGACAACACAACATCTACTTCATAGTATTGTTGTGAAGTTTAAACAGTCCATAGAAGGACAAAATTATAACAATTTAAATACCTTAATCGACTTTATTTTCAATTACATAGTTGGGCAACCCTTCATTCTATAAAATGGGATATGTGTTCTGATGGGCTGAGCAGAAGAGATTGTTTGTTGTTACTCTTTATTTTTGATAAAATGGGACTAAAAAGAAAGCCGATTGGCCATTCCAAAGTTACTTTTCTTTGACGTAGGGATAGGTCAATAAAAATATAATCGATTGGTTGACATTAGCTTACTTCAGGTTACCTTTTGTGTATAAAGATTAGGCAGAGGAAATTTCATTATCATGCCAATGAAAACTGGTCTGTTTGGCAAATTTACCTGTTGTCTTTCCCTCTTGATTTCTTGGAAAGGTCAGACAACAAACTTAGCTTTGGTTTGATGATACAGAACTTTAGTCTAAGTGACTCCATATTAAGTTTTAGTCTGATCTGTTGGGGCCCAGTGCAGGAGCTTGGTCCAAAACAATGGCCTCCTATAATGTCTATTTGACAGGCATAATGAGTGCAAATTCCTAGGAGAAGAGTGGGTACGAGGCATGCATTATACCTGCTATTCAGATTAAATCTGCATATTTCAATCTGGTAAATGAACAATTAAAATAACAACAGTAACTTATACACTTGTGCCAACCTTGTCCTCTTCAGAGTATTTTCCATTCATTCCCTATTTGATTCTAACATGGTTCCCACTTGACCCCTGGGGCAATGGAAAGAAAGAGAGGCAATGATTCAAGTTCACATAAGGAATTAATGTCTTAGCTGGCTCCAGAGCTCCATTCTCCTTATTCTTAAACTTGGCTTTTTATTTCATCTTGGAAAAATAATCCTTCTGTATAATTTATCATTAATTTCTTAGTGGGATTTTTTTTTAAGGGGGATGTGTTTCAGGATTCAAAAATATTTATAAGTCAAGACAAGACCTGAGTCCAGGATGTCAGCGTCTTGGAGGTCCCAAGGCTGCTAGAGAAAGCCTCCTGGATACTAGAGTAGTAGAACTAGGAAGGGTACTAGGGATAGTCGGCCATACCTTTTCATTTTATGCATCAGGGAACATTTCCAGAGAGCTGGCACAATGTTACTGAGACTAGTAAGTCAATATAAAACTTGAGACTCCAAAATATTGGTGTAGCTCCAAGTCTAGTTCTTTTTCCATTTTAACAAATTCCCTCCCATGGGTAAAAGAGCACATTTAGAGTGCTCCTAGGTCAGCAAGACAACAAGCAACAGCCTCCCTGTGCATTCTCTTCCTACCCCCTTACCCACTAGGCCTTGAGGGCCTGTCCAGGTGGAGGGGCTGCAGGAAGCAGGAATCTGCCTACGATGCTTTAGAAAGCCCAGGGTTCAGGTACACACAGCAAGTGCATAACAATCTTCTATTCCTGGGTTTTAGTGAATAGTGAAGTCCTCTTTCTTCTGCATTCAGTTCTCTTGTGGCAAGTTTTCTGCTATCTAGAGATTTGACAAATCATTAACTCTTCTGTGAATCAAATTTTCTACTTATAAAATAGGTATAATTCCACCAATTTCATAAAGTTAAGAGGATGAAATGAGCTAATAAGTGTATATGACTTGACATAGCATCTGGTATATAGTTAGTACAGTTGATATTGTTATTACTACTTAGCATTGCTCTTCAGATTCATCTTAATATGAATGGAGACTCTACTTTTTTTTTTTTTTATATTGGGGATTGAACCCAGAGGACCTCCAAGCTATATTCTCAGCTCTTTATATTTTTGAAACAGGGCCTCACTAAGTTGCTGAGGCTGGCCCTGAGCCTGCAATTCTTCTGTCCCAGCTTCCCAAGTGCTGAGATTACATGTGTGTGCCACCATGCCCAGCTGAATGGAGACTCTTACTAGGAGTAAGGACTAGAAATTTGCTGTGGGCTCCAAATCCCGTAGGCTGTGTCCAGCTTCTGATTTTCCCAACTTCAGTCCTTAGCATTCTCAAGTGACGACTTGACTAGCCCCTTTTTTGTTGAATCCCTAAAGGGACTGATTTGGTTTCTTCTCTGATTGGAAGGTCTGATAAGAGACATATATAGTACTTCTCCAGAATGCTAAAGAGAAGTGTGCTTGCCTGCTGGTGGAAGACGCATCTGCACACTGAGAGGCCTATAGGCCAATAGCAATGGGGGCTTGGGAGTTCTGTTCTTCCCAGCCATAGCCTCACAGTGTCTTGTCCTGGTGATTGCACCATCACTAAAGCACATCCTGATGTTTTGTCTCAGGAATGACATGCAGGTCGTTGCTGAAATCTCTGCTTCTCTTACCTGACCTCTCTATAACAGCAGCACCTGAGTATTCAGCACTGCCGGCTCAGCCTGGTTACTAGGCTATTTGTGCTTGATTGAATGGGTGCCTTGTTTGCCTGTGTCTCCTGCTAGACTGTGTGCCCTTATCAGTAGAAATTATCTTGTTCACCCACTTTTTTCCCCCAATAAATCACTATTTAGGCATACTCTAAAGCAAGGGAAGCATCTGTCCATGGACATGGAAAAAAGGATGAAGCTTGAGCTACCCAGGGTTAGAGGACAGGCCTGGCAGGGTGTGGCCTGCCTTATCTCACACTGCTGTCCTCCTGGACCCTGTGGGACCACTGCTCGGCTCTCCTTCCACCTTCCTGTGTTTGTCCTCTTCATTCTTTCCACACAGGGCTCACAGTACTGTGGGCCAGGCTGTGCTGTGCGGTACCCAAGGCCATCCCATCCAAAGGCCCACCAGTGCTGTTCCATAGAAACCTATGAGTCGGAAGCTGTGTATATTATTTTAAATATTATTATAGCCACATTTTAAAAAAAGTAAAAAGAAACAAGTGAAATTCAGTTTGGGAATATTTTATTTGATCCAATATATCCAAATAGTATCATTTTTTAACAAGAAATCAATATAAAAAATGACAGTGATTTTACATCCTTCTCCTACCTCCCTGTTAAATCTTTGAAATCGAATGTGGGTTTTATACTTACAATACAATACAATAGACTAATACAGTGTATGTGTTCACTGGCCACAGGTGGCTAGTCACTATGATACTAGGCAGCACAGGGTCATGCCATTGACATTCCAGACAGTGTAGAATTATGTAAACCACAGTTCTGCAAGTTTGCAGTAAGAAGTCTTGTTTTAACACATAATTAGCAAATTACGACAATTTTCCAGGAGAAGCAAAGGTGTCGTGACTTTCCTCTCATTTGCACGAAGGTGCTGTGTGGAGCAACAGATACGACTAGGCTTTTGCCCATGCTGCTCCCTTTGCCTGGAATTCCACCATTCTCCCCCTACCCCCTTGACTATTCAAGCTCTGCTTGTGTTCCTATCTCTGTGATGTCTGGATTCCATCCTCTCGCAGAATCCTATTTCTTTGCCTCTTAGCACTTATTTGGATTTACAATGATGCATTTATGGGTCACATGATTTGATTAGACTCCATCTCCAACACAACAGCCAACTCCAGCAGGGCAACTTCACATCTGGTTTTGCTCACCACTGAATCCCTGGCTTGGAGCAAAGATGCCCTGAGCTGGGGTCTGGCTGACCACACACCTCGAAGCCGGCCAGTCCAAGCAGTTTGAGGTACTCACGTTCTAAGGCACTGTCTCAGATGTCTGGCTCAGCCCCCAGGATCAGGCAATGACTAGAACATCATTGGGATGAGAGTTGACTGACCTCCCTCTCTCTGCTCAAACATGCTTCCTGGTCAAAGTGTGTCAGCACATCTGGACGGTGTCCCCTTTAGCCACCCTGGTGCCCTTGCCCTGTTTCCCTGCAGAGCTGAGTGACTCTGAGTTTTGTTTTTGGCTTATTCAGGAGATTCAGTCTTTAATGGTCACTTTAAAACAAACACGTTTTAAAAGTAGGTCAGTTGGTGATATGAAAAGCTTGCTGCCCAGGCGATAAAACACGCTGCCGTGTTGTGCAAGTTCTTATCTGAAGTCTGGGAGCTGGCAACGGGGACATTTACTCAGTTGCTTCATAGACTGTCCCCTCCCTTCCCACCCTCTTCATATTCTCATCAATAAGTAAAACCCGCACGTGGGGCAATTACAAATAAAAGCTGCGAAATGAATTATGGGCACAAGGCAGAACTCTTGCTAATCAATGAGCCCATGTACAACACTCAGTGTAGCTGATAAGATTTGGAACGCTAATGTCACCAGACTAACTGGGTTCAATTCCTGCCTCTACCGTTCATTAGCTGTGTGATCTTGTGCAAGTTACTCATCTTCTCTGGGGCTCAGTTTTTTTTTTTTTTTTTTACGGTTCTGGGGACTGGAACCCAGGGGCATTCTACCTCTGAGGTATGCTCCCAGCCCTATTTTTAAAAAAATTTTTTATTTTGAAACAGGTTCTCACTAAGTTGCAGAGTGCCTCACTAGGTAGCTGAGGCTGGCCTTGAACCTGGATCCTCCAGTCTCAGCCTCCTGAATGCTGGGATTACAAGCGTGCACCACCACACCCGGCTTGGGACTCAGTTTTCACTTCCAGAAAAGGGAAGGTTTAAAAGAAGAAGCTACTTCCTATATTTGTTCTGATTCTAAAGAGAGCTACTGATAATACAGTGCATGTATAATGTGCAATATATTAGGGCAATTCATCTCGGGAATTACATTTATTTTTTGAAAGATTTTTTATCTGTATGACAGAAAAGATCCAGTTAAGAATGGAAACTCCAGGTAATTACTATGCAGACACAGCCTTAATTAGAAGAGAAACAAGAACTAGATCCAGAAGTCATTAATTTTGATTGTTCTTTGAGTCCTCCTGAATGAGGCTCCAAGTACGGAGATTACTGGAGTATGCCCCCATACCCGGCACAAGGTGGTTTCTTACACAGTGAGATTAAGAGAAAGTTGCCTAAAGGTGTCTTGCTCAAGATTGTGTCTTGCACAAATCTACAAGTGCCCTTGAATCCCACCATTGAGATACATTCCTTTGTACTGAGGTATTTTAAAAAGTCTGTTCATTCATTTGATACACCTTTACTCAGTACGGACCGTGAACTAAGTTCTGTGCTAACAGATGGGAACTTAGTAACGAACAAGACCAACAAAATTTCTTTCCTTTCAGGGAGATTTTGTTCTTATTGGGAAGGAAAAAACTAGACACATACACACATAAGTAAGGAAGGTAACTTCACAGAGCACAAATATGTAAAGGCAACAAAGGATGAATTGAAGAATATGACAGGAAGGGGATTGTTTGGAGGTGGGGCAAGAAGAGGGGAAGTAGGTGACCAGTCATAAGACAGAACTGACACTTCCAGAGGACTTTAACACACAAATGCTTGATAAAAATGCTAATTTATTCATCATTTATAATAAGTGTATTTGCAGCCCTAGAACATCTTTAATACATCAGGATATGTTCATTAAGAATTTAGTCACAATTAGTTTCTATGTGGGGGAGTATGCAAAAATTGTCAGATTATTTTATATATTTTTTCTATATTTTTAGATTTCCCTGTTGATGAACTCAATCTTCCCCTCTTCCTTGTCCCCCCATTATCTGAGCCTTTTAAAGTAGATATTAAGCATTTTGGAGGCTGAGACCGGAGGATCCGGGTTCGCGGCCAGCCTCAGCTACCTAGTGAGGCACTCCGAAACTTAATGAGACCCGGTTTCAAAATAAAGAATAAAAAATAGGGCTGGGGGTGTAGCTCAGAGGTAGAATGCCCCTGAGTTCAATCCCTAGTACCGCAAAAATAAACAAATAAATAAAGTAGACATTAATACTCTTCATACACTTTACTTATTTGAACCATCTCAGCACACCCTCTACTTGCTGTCACTTCCAACTGAACATAGTTCAAGGTGCTGTGTTTATTTCCAGGATTATCTTGAGATCTTTGCAAAGCAACAGGGCTGCTCTCTCTCTTCCAAAGTGAAAGATTTAAATTGGCTTTTTCATATCTACCCTCTGATACCAGGACAATGTTTACATCATTTGTAAATGGTCCCAAACACAAAAAGCCTTCTAACATCTTTTCTTAATTGGACTGGCTGGAGAAATGCAGGATGGCTTCCTTCCAGCCATCTTTGAAATTGACTCAGAGCCTCTTCTTTGGAGGGTTTATTCTTAAGATATTTTTGTCCTTATGACTTGGTTCCCTAAAGACATAGTAATCTCCTTTTTCAGACTGTACCTGCTTTCCCTGGTGAATGCATCTATTTCTGCAGCTTGAAATAACAGTCAGTAATATAGCTATTGCTTTTCTTATCTGTGAGTCCAGCTTGCACTAGATTCATTTATCAATACCTCTCAGCAGCTCTGCCTACATAGTCCCTAGGCTGTGAAACTCAAAAATGAATCTCTGATTTCCCCTTTACTTGGTTCTACTTCCTGTGCTTCCTCTCTTGGTTAGAAGTTTCCCCTCTTCTGTCCCTGTAGCCAGAAATCTAAAGGTCATCATCAACTCTGTTTTTCTTTCATCCCTCACTATTGCAATGACCCAGTCCTATCCCTTCTGATGCTTCTTTGACGTCTCCAGGATTTGCCCTCTCCTCAAGGCACCACAGTTATTCAGTGCAGTCCTCATTGGTCATCTTGTGCTGGTTCTACAGTGATGTTGTGCACAACTGATGGATATTTATGTGTGTGTGTGTGTGTGTGTGTGTGTGTGTGTGTGTGGTACTGAGGGTTGAACCCAGGGACATTCTACCTCCTAGCTATCTCTCCATCCCTTTTTAAATTTTTTTGTTTGGAAACCGTCTCATTAAGTAGCCGAGAGTCTTGCTTCATTGCTAAGACTGGCCTCAAACCTGTGATTTTCCTGTCTTATCTTCCCAAGTACTAGTATTTCAGGCGTGTGCCACCATGCCTGGCAACAGAGATTCCTTAAGATGCAAATCTGATTATTTAGCACTTTATTACTGAACATTCTTCCAGCTTTACAGGTTAAAACTCTTTGGCATGGTGTGGGAGACCGCCTTGCGGAGGTGCTGAGACCCATCCTTGCTGTTCCTCTGTGTGGTAGTGCCAGAGACCATTCTCATCAACACCTGGCTCTCTAGGCTGTGCCAAAGACCTCCCAAGTGTGATTCCACTTCCTTTGCTTATAGTTTCTGTAATTTCCACAACACTTCTCTCAGGTGAGTACCATCAGTCTCTGTTTTACATCAGGTGCTGTGTTCTTAAAGGTCTGCAGGTAGAGAATTGCGATTTCAGCACAGGTGTGCCTTTTTTTTTTTTTTTTTTCTCTCTCTTTTTTTTTTTGCGGTACTGGGGATTGAACTCAGGGGCATTCTACCTTCGAGCTATACTCCCAGCCCTATTTTTTATTCTTGATTTTGAAACCAAGTCTCACTAAGTTGCAGAGATGCCTCACTAGGTAGCTGAGGCTGGCCTCGAACCCGTATCCTCCAGTCTCAGCCTCCCGAATGCTGGGATTACAAGTGTGCGCCACCACACCCGGCTCAGGTGTGCCTTTTTGAGCCTAGGTTTATAATGATTTTGCCTTGTGTCCTCTTCACTTTGTCGTGACACACGTCACCTCCACGTGCTTGCTCACATCATCTCCCCGGGTCAGCAGTGCCTTCCTCCACCTTGATGCGTACCTACCTTCCACATGCTCCGGAGCACTTCTGCAAGGCAGCCTGGCCTCGTGGGATACACCACAGCCTTCTTCACCTGCCTTGATGCCTCACCTCTCTTCTGTTCCCCTACAGATCCCATTGGAGTTTACGCCTCACACATCTGGCTGCCTCCCTGGGCTATACATTCCTTAAGAGTAGGATGTGTATTTTATTATCTGTCAAACTCCAGTGCCCAGTATAGTATCCGACACAAGGTAGGCACTCAACAGATGTTTGCTAAATAAATGAACAAGTGTGTGAATGAACAAATAAGTTTGTGAACAGAATCAGGGCTGAACTCATCCACTAGTTTCACTAAAGTGAATTAATAGAAGTCTTTATCTTCGATCTGCTAAACTCTCTCTTTGGATTTCCCCAGTATGCGTACACACACACACACACACACACACACACGTACACATTTATGTTCTAAGTCGAACGAACATACTTTTACTTTTTCCCTCATTCATTTGTTTTTTAAACAGGCATTGAATGCTGTTAGGTACCAGCTAAATTCAGCAATGCAAAGATGAATAAAAGAAATTTGTGCCCTAGAAGATCTTACAATGCAGGGGAATGAAGATAGGTAACTATTTGATAAAACATATGCTTACAAAAAAGACTGTAATGTATTAAGTTAGCATAAAGAAAGGAGCTTCTACTCCATTTAAGAACACTAGGGAGGGATTTACAAGAGGACAATAATTTCAGAGTGTGGGAGAAATGTGACAGTTGTCAGAACCAAAATGAAGTTGCTTGTTTCTTTTTTTTTTTTTTTGCGGTACTGGGGATTTAATTCAGGGGCATTCTACCTCTGAATTATACCCCTAGTCCTATTTTTTATTCTTTATTTTGAAACCGAGTCTCACTAAGTTGCAGAGTGCCTCACTAGGTAGCTGAGGCTGTCCGAGAACCCAGATCCTCAGGTCTCAGCCTCCCGAATGCTGGGATTACAAGCGTGCGCCACCACGCCCGGCTGAAGTTGCTTGTTTTAACCCTAACCAGGAAAGAAAAAGAAAAGCATGTCAGGAGGTAATGAAGGAAAAGCTCTTATGCATGATTCTCTATCATACAAAAAACTCTACCAGAACAACTAGTCACTGCAAACTTCTGCAAAGAAGACTTCTTCAGACGGAGGCCACTCTTGTGATTAACCAGTGTGGTCAAGGGTTATTGTTTCAAAATATCTTATATAATTAATCCTCCTCATTTTTGTCTTTAAAATCTTTCCCTTGCCTCAATCCTTTTGACTATGCCGTGGTTCACTCTGCTGCACATATTTCCATAGTAGGGCTCAACTATTCCCAGACAAATTAATTATTCTTTGGAGAATCTCTCTTTGATGGTTATTAGTTTTTAGGTTGCCATGAGTCTTGAGGGATATGGAGAGGTCAAGAAGAAAATGGAGGAGAGGAAATGACTTCAGGCTTGATTGTGGGAATGCTTAAAAGGAAGGGGATTTGAAGCAGCAAGGACATAAGCACAAAGACAGTCCGAGTCCAGGTCTATGCAGATTTTTGGTGCCCTGCGGAGTGTAGACATGACTTTGCAAACCCTGGAGCAGCCAGTTGAGGTCTCTGAGTGGGTAAGTGAACGCTCCCATCTGTTTTTCTTATTTGCGTATTTGTTTTGGCTTTCAGAACGATCACCCTGGGAGCCAGCCAGGTGAGGATAGATAAGGTCCTGAGTTAGGACACTGTGGTGGACATGGAGAAGAAGGGATGGATTTGAAAGGGGCTCGAGAGCTGGCAGGAGAGGAACTCAATAACTGAATGCACGCAGGGCAAGCGCTGAAGAGATGTGGGGAGAGGAGTGATGGCTGGTGTGGCTGAATGAGCTTGGGTCCATGGCTCTGTCTCTTTGGGAGAAATAAAGATCCAGAAACACTAAGAGGCTGAAGAATGTTTTAAAAAACATGTTCATTTAGTTGGCTAAAAATATTCCTTTAAAATTATTTTTTATGCATTGATTTTCAAATACTTAGTTTTGTGTCAGGGATATCTTCCAATATAGATATATATATATATTTTGGTTTGGTACTCTGAACTACACCCTCAGTCCATTTATGTATGTATGTATGTATGAACTGATTGATTGACTGAAACAGAATCTCACTAAGTTTCTGCACTCTGGCCTCAATCCTCCTGTCTCAGCCTCCTACTGGGATTACAGGCATCATGCCCGGCTTCCAAAAAAAGTTTTTTTATGTAAAGTCAATCAAAGTTAGGGCTCTCCATCTTGAGTTCTTCAGAGTCTCGGGGCCCCTGAGAACCAGAAGGGGCTGAACAGGCTGCGCTCCCGGCCATCTTTATGCTGGGTCAACCACAGCATCTCCACTTTGATTTTTTTCTAACACTGGACTTACATGTGGAATTTCAGACGTGGCTCTGGCCTTTTATAATCACTAGTCCAAATATCACTTCATGCAAAATGCTTTATTAAATATAAATGGTTGGCTTATATTTTGTTCTGTGTTTCATTCCATTTTGTTTTTGTTTATTGTTTGTTTCTACCTTGGAAAATGGAGATCCTGTGAGGGGGGCTATATTCACAAATCTAATATATTGTGTTTGACTCTTTTTAATTGTAGATAAGATTGTTTTACTTGCCACAATAAAAATGCAAGCATCTCAAGCCACAATGGCCCATGTTTCTCTTAACAAGGGCATTAAAATAAAACATCTGCCATTAGAGCAGGCCACGGGGCCCCTGTTGCTTTTTTGCCTTTGGTCCCACTGGCAACAGAGGCAAAGACTGAGAGCGAGCCACAACTCTGCTGAGAATTAACACTCGCTGTTGTTTTTGAGTTTTCCAAATATTTTCCTACTCCCATTGTGTGTTTTTGTGTTTTGTACTCGGAACCCCTGCCAAACCTCCTCCCGCGGCATTCCTTCCTGGGCTCCCAAGTCATCTGGATAGCAAACAAGACTTCTCATAGGTCATTAATCTCAAGGACATATTTATATGTGTTAAATGTGGGGAGATGACCTGCATACATATTTTGACTACTTTTGGGTCCACAGACTTATTTTTTAAAAATAAGACCTTTGCTCATTGAATTTATATCATCTACTTCTGATTTGCATTTTTAGGATGGTTTTCAACTGAGCAAATACACAAAATGCATCTAAAATGAAAGTCACGCACCATGTGGAGTTGGCAGGTGTAAAAGTGGAGGAAAGGATGGATAGAGGACAGAAAGCTGGGTGGTCTTGACAAGAAAACACACACAGGCATGTTGCTTTTGTCTTGATATATAGATTTTACAGCCATGGACAAACTCATCTCTGAAAAAGTCTTCTGCTTACATCCCTTTTGTTGAATACTTTGAATTCTCAGTATGCCTTTCCCCCTGAAAATTCTCTAGATAATAGAAGCACAGTTTGCCTTTTTCTACTTATATTTATGGGAAATATATAAAAATTCACTAAAATCAATCATGTACCCCAGGGAAACAGAAAACAAAGGTTGTCCATATTTGCCACGATTGATGTTATTGATTGATTTTTGCAGTACTGAGGATTAAACCCAGTGAGGTCTTACCTCTGAGCTAACCCCAGCCCTATTTTTTTTTTAATTTATAAAAACAGAATCTTGAGAGGTTTCTGCATGCTGGCCTCAAATCTGGGATCCTCCTGTCTCAGCCTCCCAAGTATTGAGATTATAGTTGTGCACCTTTGTGTCCAGCTAATCTATATCATTATGAGACACCTGAGAAAAGTGTGCCTCTCTTATCCCCCAAACTTCTTCCTGTTTTTTAAAGCACTAAGTAATTTTGTCCTTGTTCCTTCTATTATTATAACTAATGTCAAGGCTTAGTAACTCCTTATGCAAAATGCACTTAGGGGGGGAAAAAAGAATTCTGAGTCAGGAAACAATAGATTCTCATAATTTTTTGCAAACCTTTTAAATATCCTTGAAAAATGCTCTTGTATTTGATTCAGTTTCTCTCTCACTTTGGGATAGTAGGTGTTACAAGCATCCATGTCTACCTAGGGCTTGGGCTTATTTTGATACTGTAGTCAACACAGTAGTAAGTTTTTTTGTTTTGTTTTGTTTTGTTTTTAATAATATCCCTTTCACATTTTGTATTGTATCACTAAATTTCAAAACATCTAATAAAGATCATCAACATTATAATTGAAAGTCAGCTTCTCACTTTAACAAAAACCAAAAAATCTTGAAACAGTGGCACTTAATGGTCTACCCTGCAGCCAGAGAGAGAGGGAGAAAGAAAGATGTTGTTCTAAGTATTAAGCAGTTTATTTCTTCTTAGTATTTTAAGTCCATGTTCCATTTTTCTCTGTAGAATTCTAAACTTGAAATCTGTTCTGTGATTTTAAAGACTGAAAAAGCTTGGAGGAAAAAGAAAAATGTCTCTGAACACAGTAATGTTTTAAACCCCTTTAGTATGTACAGATGCAGTTTGTGGGTGGGATCTTGATTAGGAAGCTATGAATTATTTAAGCATAGCTTTTGCAACAGAAAGAACAATGGTCTAAAGATACAAATACTCAAGCTCTTAGTTTTGAGGTTGTGGATTCACTGTTACGCCTGATGTCACAAAGGACTTTATTCTCTATGGGCCTGGCTTTCGGAATTGCTTTTTGGTTCAGAATTCTGGCTAGGATTTCCAGCTAACAAGTTTCTCCAAGTTCAACCTCTCCTGCATGGAACAGAATTACCTGTGAAAAAACGACTCACATACCACAAAATTCAAGTGGGCGTCTGTGACGTTCAGACCTCCTCTTGTTTCAACAAATGTCTAAAATACTACCATCTAATTGATCACTTTTCCACAAGGGAAACAGTGTAGGAAAATAGCCCCAGGCTCCAAGAGTGGTTGGAGATTTAGCTTTAGTTATCTTGATTTTAGGACCCAGTTTAGCTCTGTGCTAATACTACCTTCCCTCCTCCCCTTCTAAAATAACTCATTGCATCTATGAGCTGATTAACAAGTCATTTGGATTTCTTTACTGTACACAGAAAAGATTCCTGGATTGAAATGAATGCAGAATAATCTTTGCTTTTTCTCTCCCTCCTCTTCCTGTCCTCTCCTGACCTCTCCTCTCCTGTCCTCTCCTCTCCTGTCCTCTCCTCTCCTGTCCTCTCCTCTCCTGTCCTCTCCTC
>PVLC010032595.1:0-18118 GCA_004027655.1 Graphiurus murinus
ACTAAGTTATGGGAAATATCATAGGTGTTCATCAATAGATGAATGGATAGAGAAATGTGAAGTTTTGTTCAGCCATAAAGAAGAAGAAACATATCATTTGCAGAAAAATGGATGGAACTGAAGAGCATCGGGCGAAGCAAAATAAATCAGACTCAGAAAGACAAGTGTCATTTGTTTTCTTTCATGTGTCAAAGTTAGAAAAAAAAAGGAAGGGAGGAATCTCATGAAAATAGAAAGGAAAACATTAAGGACAGGAAGAGAGGGGGAGAAGTAGGGCAAGGGGAGGTACTGCGGAGTAAAATTAATCACATACAAATATGCTACAATGAAATACGCAGTTCTGTATAATTAATATGCACCAATAAGAGGAAATTTTAAGAATCCTTAGTCTAGAATCTGATAATGTCAGAAAATATGTTAACTATTAAAAACAAGTAAAGCCAGACATGGTGGCTCACTCCTGTATTCCTAGTACCTGGGAGACTAGGACAGGAAGATCACAGGTTCAAGAACAGCCTCAGCAAGTTAGTGAGATTCTGTTTAGAAAAAAAAACTAAATAAAAAATGTAAAAATGGCTAGGGGCTAAAATGCCCCTGGGTTCAATCTTCAATCCCCAGTAACACACACACACACACACACACACACACACACACCATATATATATATATATATATATATATATATATATATATATATATATATATATATATATATATATATACACACACACATATATATATATATATTTTTTTTTTCTACTAGGAATTGAACTCAGGGGCATTCTACCTCTGAGCTATACCCCCAGCCCTTTTCATTTTTTTATTTTGAAACGGTTTCGCTAGGTGGCTGAGAGTCTTGTTATATTACTGAGGCTGTCCTTGAACCTGCAATCCTTCTGTTTCTGCCTCTCAAGTTCTAGAATTATAGGCATGTACACTGTGTCTGGCTCTGTTTTAAAATTAAAAAAAAAATAGGGATGAGGGATATAGCTCAAGAGGTAGAATGTCCCTGGTTTCAATTCCCAGTACCACACACACACACACAAAAAAAAACAATGTAAAATACTATGTATTTTAGTTACTGTATTTCTATCTCTTCCATTAGAATATCAGTTTCCTGAGACCCTCAAAAATCCATCAAGAAGCAGAACAAGGCAAACATTGTCTGTCAAAGCAAAACTAAGTTTTATTTTGCAATGTGCTATATATGCAAGATTCTTAAATATCTAATTTTCTATCATAATCACATGTTTTAGTATAAATTTATTCTTAGAAAACAAACATTACTTTCCATAAATCTCATAGAATCCTACCAATTAAAAATTAATATAACATAAATATATATATATATTTACATTTCAACTTCCTAATTGATATGATTACTTAAAAGTTTTTTTGAAGTATATTGAAACAGTGTCTTGCTAAGTTGCCAAGGGCCTCATTAAGTCCCTGAGGCTAGCTTTAAACCTGCAATCCTCCTGTCTCAGCCTATCAAGTACTAGGATTACAGGCATGAACCATCACTCCCAGCTCTCCTATTCCTTTCTACAGCGCTGTTCCTCTTAACTCTCTATTCTTTCCATGGCATGCTAGACTCTGAGAGAGACAATTTAAATTACCTATGGGGGGAAAAAAGAGCTCAAAAACAATGTACATGTTTCATGTCCACTTCCTTCATTTCTTGTTCTGATCCTTAAATTATGACACTTCTATAGCTTTAGGAAGACTACCACTAATGCCATCAGCATTTCATTATTCTATTATTCCTAATATTTATTATATCATGCAATGTTCTAATGCTTGACCAACATTATTTAATTTAATCCTTATGAAAACAAAAACAAAAAAAGGAGGTGACAGAGAACACTGAATTTTTACTCAGTCCCTTAGACAGGAGCACAGTTCATAAAAATGTCATAGTGGATGACCTCATTTTCCAATTGTTTTAGAACCAATAGCTTCTGAGTCAGAATGAGTACAGAAATGAGTATACGAGTTGCCTTGAAGGGCACATCCATCTCCCTGACAATCTTTTATTTGTGAATGTTTGTTCTCACAACAGACATCTTTTTGTTTCATTTTCAAAAGAAAGAAGATGAAAGTAGAGTATTTATCCTTTTCTCCTACTACTTGTTTTTGCTTTGGAAAATCTCCTAGGGTCAACTGATTCACAAAGGAAGATCTGTAATCCCAAGAGGCAACAAAGACAAGGTTCCATGGAGATGAGGCTACAGAATTAGCAGACATCTGGGCCTGGAATAAACACCAGGGAAAACATGGCAGGGTCAAGGAGGACTAAACACACAGGTATATCTCAGTTATCACTTGCCAGCAAGACGTTGGTGGAAAAAGCACTGGTCAAAGTCAGGCTTGGGTTGGTATTCTGGCTCAGGCACCTAAAGTTCTATGCTACATGAACTTGAACAGGCCACTTAGTTGTTGCTAGGTCTCCGTATTTTTTCCTTGAGAAGAGATCCTCACCTGGAAGGGAATTCGATGTAATGGAAAGGACACATTTTGGAGTAAAAAAACCAAAACAACACATTCCCACCCACACAGAAAAATGAACTCCAAATTTTCACCAATGACCAACATGCCCCCCAGAACCTCCTGGTATTCTTCACATTGCAATTCCTTCACACACTACCACATAAATTTTACTAACCATGGAATATACTTTTAGGTTCAGGTAGTCTCTCGGTTATTTACCCTTTTGGAGTCAGGGAGGAAAATATAGTATACTATAAAAGACCTTCTGTGGCTATAAAATTAACAATTGTCATAAGCTCTACTCAACCTAATTCATATGTCACTCAACAGTATATTGCAGCTTGGCCTGGTAATTTCTAACCTTGGTCCAAGGGTTATCAGGTGTCTATGACAGTGTGATCTGAAAATTCTGGTTGCCCTAGTGACAGGGTCACCTCAGCACAGATGCATTTTTATGAACTTAATGTTTTCCAGTACTAGAATATCTTCTCTTTGTGTGTGTGTGTGTGTGTGTGTGTGTGTGTGTGTGTGTTTATTTTTATATTTTTATTGATACAATGCAATTATTCATCATAGTGAGATTCACAGTTATATAAACATTCATGCACACATCATTTGCTGTATTTCCCTCAGTATACTCATCCCCCCAATTCCTCTCTCTAATCTCCCCATACATGTTAGTGAGATTGGTAGTGACATCTTCTAGTACAAGGATATCTTATATTCCCTTCATGAAAGAAATACCTGGTAACTGATCCCAACTGAATACAGGTATAAGAAAGGAGTAAGAATTTTCCAAACTTTGAGAATAGTGTTCAGAGAAGCACCTTCCTGGTCAGTCAGTTGGCTGACCTCCTTGCTACATCTGGCCCATATCACTCACTTGCTCCTGCTCTGTCTTATGAAAGCACTGCTATGGTTTGAATTTAAAAGTTCTCTAAATCTCATGCATTAAGGAATGCAGCCAGGTTTGGAGGCAGGGCATGTCTGGAGGAGGTGGGTCACTGGGGTGCATAAGCTCTGAAGTTGTCTGGATTCCCTGCCTCCTCCCACTCTCTGACTCTCTGGCTTCCCGGACATGAGCTGAGGGCAGCTTTTCCTTCTCTATCATGCCCTAAAGCCCCACTGCCAAGCTGTTCTCCTGCTGCAAGCCAGTTGACCAGGGACTGATCTCTGAAACCTCTAAAATGGTGAGCAAATAAACCTTTCCTTCTCTAAGTTGTGTTTGTCAGGTATTTGAGTCACCAGAATGAAAGAGGTGACTAAAACAGCACTGACAGAATTAACACTTGAGCATCATATAGCATCTAACACTCATGTTTGATAAAATTAAACTGTAAGAGAGAGTTGCCCCTTGGGAAACTGGCCAGAAAAATATGAGAACACCAAATGACATAGCTTTTTTTTTTTTTTTTTTTTTACTTTGAACATATTTTAAATTGCTGATTTAAATATTTAATTGCCTGCCCATAGCAAGTCCAACATCTAGGCTTTCAATGTCTGGGCTTTCTCAGGGACAGTTGTATTGACTGCCTTTTCCCATATATGGGTCATATGTTCTTGCCTCTCTTTAAGTTTTTGTTGTAAATTTGACATTTAAAGAAAAAATGTGGCAACACTGGAAATCAGGTCACCTCCACACTTTGGGTTTATTATTGTTCATTTGGTTATTATTATTTTTTGGTGGCTATCTTGGACAAACTGTGTAAGGTCTACTCATTCTTTTTTTTTTTTTTTTTTTTTTGCGGTACTGGGGATTGAACTCAGGGGCATTCTACCTCCAAGCTATACCCCCAGCCCTATTTTTTTATTCTTTATTCTGAAACAGGGTCTCACTAGGTTGCAGAGTGCCTCAGTAGGTAGCTGAGGCTAACCTCGAACCCGGATCCTCTGGCCTCAGCCTCCCAAATGCTGGGATTACAAGTGTGCGCCACCAAACCCAGCGGTCTACTCATTCTTTATCATGTGTGACCACTGACATCTCTGTTTAGTTACTTTGGTGTTAGTAAAAATGAAACAGAAATCTCTGTAAATTCTCGGGACAAATAAGTCTCTTAGTGTTAGTCAAAAGTCTCTGTGTGGTATCTGGTATTTAGGCTAACCTTCAACAATCTTTCTTAGCCTTCACTTCCTGTCTTCCCAGAGCCTCAAGGTCAACTAGATAAAAGACAGCTTATGTTTTTCTAGGACATGCATGCAATCCTAGATATAAACACAGCAAGATGCATACATGTGGCCTTCTGGAGTCCCAGGAATTTGTTAGAGCTTTTCAAAACCCCTAATGGACATCATATCCCTAGCTTTTAAAAAAAAAAAAAATGTTAGTAAGCTTGTTGTTTACGCAATTAATATTGTCACCTAAGGCAGATATGATGTTAAACAATTGTTTTTTTGTTTTCACCTCCTAATCCTCCTGCAGCCCTCAGATATGGTCTGGGAAATGTGACTTAAGTCAAATAAAGAAAGCTTTACATGTGGAATTTTCCAAAGACTTCATAGGTTAAATAATGAGTTGTTGGGAATTGGCTTATGGAGAAGCTCCAAGCCCATTCTGAGGCTGATAATTTTGCTCTGTTGTAGTTGTCATGGCTATCATGGATCCTATGAGAGGAGTATGAAAGTAGTGCAAGTTAAAAAGAAAAAAAAAGAAGATTCACTATTCTTATTGAATTGCATCCATTTTTTTCCCTGAATAAAAAATTCCCTGAATTATTGAAAATGTGTGATATTTTTACAGTTCTGAAAAATACTGATATTAAAATCCACTAGAAGTTCAGTAGACTCTAGGATGGAATCACAAATATTTCTTGTTGGTAGTCTCTTCTTCTCAAGGAACTACAGCCTAAGTCTCAACCCTTAGGTGTTGGCTATGCTTAGTCATTTGTACCTCAGGAGTACAATATGGAAAGGGGAAAATGAACTTTATGGAAGACTAATCTGGCAAAAATGGTTAGTCAGATGATCAAGATTAACATCATCCGTGATCAGTCATGTTGCTAGCATGTACCATGTATTTGATATATCGAGAATAAAAGTGTATCTCTGTAGTTTATGTTTTTCCTAAATTCACAACCCAAATCTAAATGTAAGAAAAACATCAGACAAATCCCAATAGAGGAACATTCTACAAAATACCTGGCCTGTACTCCTCAAAATGTTCAAAGTCATCAAAAAAGCAAGGAGCACCTGAGACACTGTCATAGTCAAAATAAAAACTAAAGACAGTAATTGTGGTGTGTTTTCTACGATGAGATCTTACAACAGTAACAAGAATGAACTACATTATAATGTGAGGCTATAATGCACCAATAAAAGTATTATAAAAGACATTGGGAAGAAAACATGAATTCAGAAAAGTATGGAGTATAGTTAATAATGAGATATCAATATTGGTTCATTGGTTGTGACCAATATGCTATAGTAATAAAGGATGTTAACATTGGGGAATCTGGGTGTGAACTGTATGGGAGCTCTCTGTATTATCCTTGCAAGTTTTCTGTAAATCTAAAATTATTACAAAACAATATTCTGAGAGAGAGAGGAGAGAAATCAGAATGTTTACTGATGACTTTCTTTAGTGCTATTTTCTCATTGGTAATGTGAAGGCGAGACATGATAGTCATCACAATTTTCTCTAGTTAGGAAATTTGATGATTCATTAAATAGGGCTAAATAACCAAAAATTCAGATGTTCATAATTCACAGTTGGGTCATGGGTTGTCCACTTGGTCAATATATGCATAACAAAAGTCATTTCCAAGGCATTTGTAAATAAAGAGGATGTAGTGAGAGGGCAGATATTTCCTCACTTGGAGCTTTCCCTTTACAAGTCCACCCTGGCTTCCTGTGGCACCTTATTCATTCTCCTTGGATCTTACATCTAATTCAAATATGATGTCACGTGGAATAGCAACAAAAGCAAAACTAAAATGTACTGAACACTTAGTGCTAGACATTATTCCATGTACTGGGCATGTCTCTCACTTCAAATCTTCACAAAAAGCCTATTATAATGTAGCTATTATTTCCATATTGTCAATGAAGAAATTAGATTTTAGAGATTTTGTAGAAATTATCTAAGGCTATACAGACTAAGGTTACAAGAGTCTAGGACGATCTAACCAGTAGGCAATAGAATGAATTATTAAGTAAAGCAGTAAAGTAGATTTTTCCCTTTAAAAAAGAATTAATATTAGACTACAGTGGTGAATTGAATTTTGTGTTCTGTAGGAAGTTAGGAGAATAAAAGCAGTGTATGTCAAAGCTCTTTCTATCTAGATTCTATTCTACTTTTCCATGAATGGATTCAATATAAGTACTTCACAAGAATTCATTGAATATCATCATTTGCAAGGCTGTGTACTCAAATCTATAGAAAGAATAGTTATTAGTAACACCTCAGGAACAAGTTGATCCATCTTAAAGAAATAAGGCTGTTAAGGGAGTGATTAGAAAAATAAAAATCCGTACAGTGTGTCTTCTATATTGTACTGAACACAGTATTTTGTACTTTGGAAGTTTCAGAATAAACAAGTTTAAGAAAAATTACTTTCTTTACAATCAAGTATTATTCAGATGAGCTTATCTAAATGTACCACCATAAGGATAGTTTGCCTCAAGATTTAAGAAAAATCCATATATTTATCTATCCATCCACTAGCCATTTCAATATATACTAATAAATTATATACCATTTGTCAAGTTATGACTAGACATAATTCCTGTCCTCAAGCTGAGCAAAACTACTCTTTCTGCTTTGGAGAAACTATTTGCTGAATGACTAGAATGTAAACTGCAAACTATATATCCTGATATTCAAATATAGCACTAGAGTGTAAACTAAAAAAGAAAAAAAAAACCAGATAACTGCTTTTTATGACAACTAAAGAATTTGCAAACTATAGGGAAGCATTTTAAGGTTTTACACTGTAGGGTACTATATTTAATCTTGCATTTCAAGAAAATCATGCCAACGGTAGCATGAACAAAAGATTTGTTTAAGAGATCAGTAAGGAAAGGTGCAAGGCTGGAACAGTTAACTATGATGACACTGGCATCCTGATTATGTCACTTACTGTTTCAAAATAATCAATGTTTTATATTCAGATATCAGTTTGGAAATGGGGTTTTTGGTTTTGTGGTGCAAACAATGTTAAGCCTTTTTAATGCAATATCTGCAGTGTGGTTGCAATTAATTTCCTACTCATGCTTGTTTGATTGACTTTGATGTTGCAACAAGGGATATCATATCCGCTGTGTAAACCAGGATCTAAGGAAATTTAAGGACAAGTGCCAATTAAGAATAAAGCTGAAACTTCAGAGAGCTATACATTCAGATTTCTTCTTCCCCTCTATTTACTAGATTTTTTTTATCCCCTTGCAAGCCTAAGAACATTTATATAAATGATTTAAAATAAAAAGTATATTAAATGTCAGGTGTGGTGGTGCATACCTGTAATACCAGTACTTGGAAGACTGAGACAGGAGGGTAATAGGTTCAAATCCAGTCTAAGCAATTTTGTGAGATCCCCAGCAACTTAGACCTTGTTTCAAAATAAGAACTAAAACAAGGCTGAGAGTACAGCTCAGAGGTAGAATACCCCTGAGTTCAATTCCTAGTATAAAAACAGTTTAATAAAAATAATAAAGGGGAATCTAGAAAGTTCAATATCCAGTTTGCTTTCCCCTTCTATTTTGAATTCCAAAGTAGCTATCTCATTTAATCCGAATGGCTAAATAGTATCTAGTGCCAATATGAAGCAAAAACCAGGATTCAGACATAAGGTCTTTCTTCTCTCACATGTATATGGGCCTGGAAACCATTGTAGCAGAGTCCTGAGGGAAGAGAAGTCCAGAAGTCCAGAGGTTGCTCAACACCTGGATGGGGGAGAGAGAGAGAAGGAAAAAAATCACCTACATTTGATATTAGTGATTTCCAACTACTTAGAAAGAGCTGCAGATGTAGGCTGAGTTTGCTCCATCTTTTTTGTTTTGTTTTGGTTTTGGTTTTGGTTTTTTATTTTTTTTATTTTTTTTTTTTTTTACCATGGTGGTGCTGAGGATTGAACCCAGGAGCATTTTACCTCTGAGCTACACTCCCAGACCTATTATTTTTTTTTGTTTGGAAACAAGGTCTCACTAAGTTTCTGATAGTCTTGATACATTGCTGAGGCTGTACTCAAACATGTGATTCTCCTTTCTCAACCTCCCAAATACTAGGATTACAATCATGTGCCACCACACCTGGCTTTTGCTCCATCTTTAACATTCACCAGTTACAAAGAGAATAAGCAGGAGATTGATGACTTATAGGACTCCCCAAATGGCAGAGGCCACCCAGCCTTTTGCCACCAGCAGAAACATTTCTACTTGTTATTGTGAATGGACAAAGGAAAATACCCCAATTGCTAAGGAGGCCAAATAGCTAGATAAAGAAAGACAAGAAAAGTTGAAAGAAATGTTTAATAAAACAGGGATTTGGGAGGAGAAAGATAACAATTTTAACAACAACAAAAAAATACATGTGAACATGATTTTAAAATTATACTCCTCTACAACTCATGGATCAAAGAGAATATTTAAGATGGAAATAATAAGACATGTAAGAAGCAGTAAAGAGTAGAACATTTTCTATCAAAACCTATGGGTTGTAGCTAAGAGTATTTTCAGAATAAAATATAGAACTTTAAGTCCATTTATAAATAAATAAAAGAGATGAAAAATAAAAGAGTTGATTACCCATCTTAAATGTTTAGGTAAAGAATAAAGTTAAATAAAAAATATACTAGAAAGAGGAAACTAATAATGAAAAAAATGGATATGATAGAAAACCCAAACAAATTTAAAAGAATTAATAAATTCAAAATTTGGCTTTTTCCAAAGACTAATAGAATAGAAAAAAAAAAAAAAACCCTTGTGAGCATGATTAATGAAGAGAGAGAGAGAGAGAGAGAGAGAGAGAGAGAGAAAGAGAGAGAGAGAGATTGTGATATTTAAAAGAGAAAATAATTGGCATGAGGTAGAAGAAATTGTATTTATAATTTAAAGATTTTATTTTTATTGGTTGGAAGGACTGGACTATTATTTTTGAAATCTAGATGACTAAAGCATTGGAAGCAATAATGAAATACCATGGTGGTGCTGAGGATTGAACCCAGGAGCATTTTACCTCTGAGCTACATTCCCAGACCTATTATTTTGGACTTGTTAATTTTCAGATATTCTTTATATATCTAAGTTGTGATGTTGAATAGGCATTTAAAGATATGTCTTATTTGCAAGATAATCTAGATTTCAGGGTAAAGGGACTGGTTATGAGGCAAATTTGGGATCAAACATAAAATAAACAACATTTAATAACTTACATAGGATTAGATAACCAAGGGAGATGAATTTATTTTTGGTATATTTATAGCTCTAGGGCACTCCTACATAAGTTAAAGAGAATATGAAGGAACCAACAATGAAGACTGAATGAAGATGAGAGAGTCACATAGATATGAAGGCAATCAGGAGACAGAAGTTTCTCTAAAGCCAAATAACAGCAAGTAAGATGAAAACGGAGGAATGACCATCTGTCCAACATGAAATAAACACAATGGTCAGTTCTAAGCTGTCATCTTATTTGAATCTCATTGAACTCAAAGAGATTATTTCTTCTTTCTTGAAGCACTGGCTATACTGACTTCTAAGGTATCTCTGTCTCCATCATATGGGGTGGTAGGTAAAACAGAAAATTTAAAATTTAACAGAAATCCATGATTTTTTAGACTCCTTTCTTGATTCTTGCTAATGATAATGTTGATGCTGGAAGTTGGACAGGCTTACATAGATTGTGTGAGGATCTAGATTTTCTTTTGATTGATGATAAGTCCTGGAAGAAAGAGGTTGTCTTATTCCACATGTGAAGAGTTCCATGACATCCCATAGATAACTAACGTCTGTTGGAGAGATAGAAACTGGAAGAACAGTTGACTTCCCATGATAATAATACAAGTAGAAAAGCAAGTAGATTTTTCTGAAAAATACTAGTTTAATTATAGGAAATTTATTGACATAATTTAATTTTTAAATTAAATGTGTAGATGATAGTGATAGGTGATATACTTTTACCAAACTCAGCAGCCATAAATACTAAATAATATAGAATAACAAGGAAACTACTTAAATGATAGATTCTATTTAACAAAACTCAATAACAAACAATAGCAAAATGAGAAAATCTCATCAATAAAAGTCAGAACATATACAGGAATCCCCATTGTTTTACATTCAGTGCTGCCCTCTCAATGCTAGTAAGTGAAAAAAGAAAGGACTATACAATAATTGAGAAAAAGAAAAAAGTAAAATTGCATGTTGTATAGAATGTTCATCTCTATACTTAAAAATATCTAAGTACCATTTAAAAACATTCAGGATTTAGAATAATTTGTTTAAATTGCTGTATATAAGATAGTTCTACAAAATCAATAGCTTTTCTCTATACTTAAGGTAAACAAAAATAAATATGAATTTTTAAAAGTTTGTATAGTAAAGGTAAAAGTATAAAAATTAAGGAAATTAGCCAGAAAAACATGGGACTGGAAAGATATGATTTCTGGTATGAAAGCACAAGAAACTTTACTAAACTGTTAACCATTCCCCAGTGAAACTGGTGAAAATAATGTAAAAAGTAAGCCCTTATGCATGATTCTAAAGAAAAAGAAGAAATAAAGAGACATTAAATTTTACAAAAATTTAAATCTAACTTCATTTGTAAATTAACAGAGAAAAGTCTACATAAGAGCACACACTCCCCTAACAGTGAAGACTGGTAACAGTGGATTGGGAAGATATTGTGGATCTAATGAAGATACAGCCTGGACTATGGGTCTTCTAAGATGAAGGAGAGAACTGATGAACGGGAGAGCTAGGAGAAGTCCCCTCAGGGTCATAACAAATAAGAAATGCTTATTTCAGCAACTAGTCCATGAAATGAACCAAATTTGATTGGATTCATTGGTAGACAAATTTATGACCTATGGTTATTGAAAAGAATAAAGCCTTTTTTTATTCTCATTGCTGGAGATTGAATCCAGTGTCGTGCACATCCTAGGCAAGCACTCTGCTACTCTAATTGCTGCTTCAGTCTTCACATGGAGTCATCTTTCCTGTGAATCTGTATCTTCACATGTCATTTTCTTATAAGAACACCTGTGATTTTGGATTAAAAGACCACCTGCTTCAGTACAAGCTGAATTAATAACAGTTCCAAACATCCAATTAATAACATTTTCAAAGACCGTATTCCCAAATAAGGAACATTTTGAAACACAGGAGGTTGAGATTTCAACATTTTTTAGGGATGGCATGGGGACACAACTCATTATAGATATGAAAAGACATTTCTCCAAGAGAAGTCCAAACTTCCAACCATTTTTTTTTTTTTTTTTTTTTTTGCAGTACTGGGGATTGAACTCAGGGACATTCTACCTCTGAGCTATACCCCCAGTCCTATTTCTTATTCTTTATTTTGAAACCGAGTCTCACTAAGTTGCGGAGTGCCTCACTAGGTAGCTGAGGCTGGCCGCGAACCCGGATCCTCCGGTCTCAGCCTCCCTGAATGCTGGAATTACAAGCGTGCGCCACTTCCAACCAATATTAAAAGACACTTAAACTTAATACTAGTTAGGCAAAGGCAAATTTAAGTCAAATGTAGGTCATGATATCACAATGCAGTCACCAGGTAAACATTGAACTAACAGAACTTATTTACTTAATTATATAACCGGAATAAATCATAAGATCTTGTGTGACTGAGACTTATTGTAGTGTTATAGTCAAAGAAACAGAATCTAGTATTCAAAAGTAATTGAAAATTGATAGCTGACTATGGTGGCACACACCTAAAATCCTAGTACTTGAGACAGGAGGATTGCAGGTTCAAAGCCAACCTCAGCAACTTAGAGAATCCCTTAGCAACTTGGTGAAAACCTGTTTCCAAATAAAAAGTAAAATTGAGCTGAAGTATAGTTCAGAATTAGCATGTTCCTAGGTTCAATTTCCATTACCACAAAGAAAGACAGACAGTAAAAGGAAGGAAGGAAGGAAGGAAAGAAGGAAGGAAGGAAGGAAGGAAGGAAGGAAGGAAGGAAGGAAGGAAGGAAGGAAGGAAGGAAGGAAGGAAGGGGAAAGGCAATTGACAAGAAGTTTTACTCTTCTATTTTTTTCAGAATATTATGAAAAATAAGATTTCTATTCAAAATATCTTGACTTTTTTCCCCACACTTCCTAGCTCTTGTAGAGCTTTTTACTCTTCATTAACTTATTCTACTCTACCAGACTTATAAAGATCCAGTCTGCCCGCTTCTGGTCCTTTGATTCCTTCCATATTTTAAATTCTACCTCTCCAGGGTTGTCCATCTTTGCCCATTCTAATAATTTTCAACTGAAAAAAAATATAAAAACTCTCTTAGAAGATAGAGTAGCATTGAATTTAAGCAGCTAATTATAAAACCCTTTTTATTAAGAAAGGTAAAGTACTAAAGACCAGCAAAAGGTAGTATAAAGTAGTAAACCCAACAGTCAGGGTTATACGTCTTCAATTTTGAAGAAATGTTTGATAATATCTGAAAAATGATTTGCAACAGCTTAATTCTTTTTTTTTTTTAATAGGAAAGCTGGGCATGGTGGTGCACACTTGTAATCCCAGCATTTGGGAGGCTGAGACTGGAGGATCAGGGTTCGCAGCCAGCCTCAGCTACCTAGTGAGGCACTCCGCAACTTAGTGAGACCCTGTTTCAAAATAAAGAGTAAAAAATAGGGCGGAGGCTGTAGCTCAGAGGTAGAATGCCACTGAGTTCAATCCCCAGTACCTTAAAAAAAAAGGAAAAAACATTTTAAGCAAAGAGGATTATTTGCACAAATTGCCTGAATTTGGAAAGAGAATAATGCATGAGAGAAGCAGAAAAAGAGACCTTGGTTGGTTGAAAATCAATTCATGAAGTCTAGAATGGCTGAGGTTAGGTCTGTGGTATCAACAGGGACCAGATTGTGGAGAACTTTGTGCTCCATATTACACAGTGTTTTTCACTGTTTCCTTTCCATAGTAAATATGCAATGCTTCTTTAACTCCTTCAGTCATGAATGATTAATCTATTCTCATTGACCTGCTTGGACAAGATCTATTTAAAATATGTCTTAATTCAGAAGGTTCTGGAAGATTGTGATTTATTACTTTTAAGCATAGATAATCAGAAATGCTAATATAGTGCTTCTTATACTCCAAGATGAATGTTTAATGGGATAGATGAGTGTCATCCAAAATAAGTTGCAACATTTGCCTATAATTAGTCCTTTGATACCTTATAAACCATTTTTCTCTGAAATAAATTTTGCAGTCATGTTTATGCCCTCTCATTTCTTAAAATCCTTATTTACATGTTTAACTGACAAATAAATTTTTACACATTCATAGGTGATTGTGTTGCATTTTGGCACATGGACACAATGTACATTTGTCAAATTTCAAATAAGGGAGTGAGTTGAAGAGATTTTGCTAACCTCATTTTATTTACTTGAGAGGCTCCACATGTATATTCAGGATCTCCAGAAGAGATTATTTTGACCATAAATCAGTGACTAATAATCTCTTGAGGTTACAAAAGTTAAGATTTCCTTCACCTGATTTAAAGAGGTCTTTGCTTATCTGCCCCAATCTGTCACCCAACATTTCTATTTCTTCCACATTCTTGTGTTGGTAACCTTCTCTTTATGCTTTTTGTTCTGTGATTGTATCTCATGGGGAGAGAAATTTGTAAACAGAAAAGTTCCTGCTGGCTGCTCAAACTGTTCCGAACCTAAAGGTAATACGTTTGTGATTGTGCAGGGGTTAGAGGAACATTTTTTTATTGATCACAGGTATGTAAGGTTTTGTGAAAGTAAGTATGTGGAATTTGCATATTTTTGTGTTTGATGTAGTGTGAGAAATGTGAATGTGAGTATAGAATGTGTATATATGTAATTTTAAAAAGTTGTACATAAAACTAGTAAACTGAGACTGTTCTGGTTAACATACTGTAACTCTTCTTCTTTGGGATCTGGCCTGTGAGCAACTTGTGAATTGAAGACTGAATTACCTGGGTTTTAAATATCTGACTGGAACTACTTATTTTCTATTTTTCTAGCTGTTTCTGGTCAACCTGGTGTCAGTCAATAAGCAACACTTATTGATTTTAACATGCTGAGAGGAAGAGCACTAACTAAGGAGGCCTTGGCTTAAAGAACTCAGCAACAAAGAGAAATAGCAGGAATCAAATGGCTAAATATAGTCTACTCTCTTGAATAAACAAATAAGATTGGTTCTTTTCAAGAGTGCTAAATAGTGAAAAGATGATGGAGAATAGTGTTCTTGAAGAAAAAGATTATAATACTTTTTTTTTTTTTTCTGTCTCATGGACTTCAAATGTCATAAAGGTGGCTTGTCATTTGGTTAGTTTTCATACTGAGCCACCAGGCACCCTACAGACTCTCATTCTCCATTATTTTTTCTCATCCATGAATATCAGGTTTAAAATTATGTCCTATTTGGCAGTCTCAGTTTTAGAGAATAAAAAGAAAAGCACAAGAAGGGGAAGAGAAGGGAAGAGGGGGCCAACACAGAAGAAAAAGGTACTGGAAGATCTAAAAGGATAGGGGCACTCAAGTAGAAGTCACAGTCCAGAAATTATATAGTCATTCAATATATACATTATGTCCTTTAACCCTCCCGTTCATAGGAAAAAATGGTTGTCCTGAGTTTTCAAAAGATGCTCAGTGGAAGTCCCTCACAGGTCACCCTGGAGGATAAGAGAAATAATTTTTATCTATCTTACCCTATGGAATTGATAAGGAAAATGCTCTGACCCTAACAGATATTTGAAAATCCTTGGATTAAAGGATAAAGTGCTCTCTCAGACCTTACCTGGTTGCAAAATTCTCACAACTCAGCACTCTCCCTGGAGAATTGGATATGCAAGAACGTGGCTTCAGGCTGCCACAAGGGGGCACTCGTATTTCATCACAGTCTAGTGCTGTGAAGATGGCAATTTTAGAGCCTCCAGGAAATCAGAGATCACACACACACACACACACACACACACACACACACACACAAACACACACACACTATATTTTTAAATATTTCAGTGACATATGATTACAAAATTTTCCAGCTAGACTTTTTTCCTTAAAACTTCCACATCCAGCAAGCATGTTAAAAAGCTAAACCACAATGTGTCTAGAATGGAAATTAGCAGCAATAGTAGTTAATGTGGTAGGACTTACTTTTCAAGTTAAGGAAAATCCTCAAATCTCAGTAGATTACTATGATAGAAGTTTATGTTGCTTATATAAAGTCTAGAACATGCATTTCTTTTCTTTTCTCATCTTCTTCTTTTTCTTTTTCTCCTCCTCCTCCTTTCCCTCCTCCTCCTTCTCCTCCTCCTCCTTTTCCTTTCAAGATAGTGTTTCATGTTGTGCTTAAACAATGCCTCTACCTCAGCCTCCCAAGTAGCTGAGACTATAGGCATGTACCACCACACCAAGATCCAAAAAGTGCATTTCTGATTAGCAGATGATTCTCTACCAAGAAATTATTTAAAGAAAAAGTTTCTTCCCATTATTTTATGGCTCTCTTATCTTCACAAGATTTCCAAGTCATTGTGTTTATTGGGAGAGAAGCATGAAGTTGACAGGAAGGAAGTTTCTGTGAATCAGGTCTGGAAGCAGCACCTGTCTGTTCTGCTCATATTCTGCATTCAGTCTGTCACATGGCCACTTGGTCACTGCATGCCATTGGTCTGTATGCCCAGGAAAAAGAGAAAATGAGTTCAGAAGCCACATTGTATTTCAAATACTTTAGAATAACTCTATAAGATAGATACCTTTAATGTGTCCAGTTTAACTATAGGACCACAAAGATATTAAATAGTAAGTTGCAGATATGGGATTTGAACCCATATCTCCTGATGTCAAAGTCCCTGCTCTTAATCATTGTACTATTCTCCCTCCTGTAACATGGAAAATGTTTCTGTTTTGTTCCCATTTATTTTTTGCCTTTACATATTATTTCTTCTACCTAGAATGCTCTATCTTCCTAGCTTAAATTTGCCAAATTCAATTTATTCTTGAAGATTCAATTTAAACAGTATCTCCTTTGAGAAGGTATGTCTAATTAGTCTGTGTCAAGTTACTTCTCTGCTGGGATTACAGATTGTATAATGATAGCATTTATTTGTAAATCTTTTAAATGATATACTACCATGATGCCTAGTGAAGCATGGACAATTTGATGTAATTCAGAAGACCCTTCTGTCACAGTCAATGTTTTGTGCTTTGTACATTATTGTATATGCAATATTTTGGATTTTTTTTGCAGAGGGAGAGTAGGGACTTAGTTAAGATATAATAACAAGTTAAAAACAAGAGGGGTACAAAATTATATTATGGTTCAAAATGTAAAGCATATGTAGAAGAATTAGTGAAAAGATATATTTCCTAAAAGCCAATGCTTAGCCAAAGCCAGTGCTATCCCACATAATGCTATGTGGGATAGCATTATGAAAGAATTCTACCTTTTTTTTTTTTTTTTTTTTTGAGAGAGGGAAGAAATGAGGATTGAACCCAGAGGTATTCTATCTCCAAGCTGCACCCCTAGCCTTTTAAAAAAAATAGTGTCGCACTAAGTTGCTGAGAGGCTTGCTAAATTGCTGAGGCTAGTCTTGAACCTGTAATTTTCCTATCTCAGCCTCCCAGGTGCTGGGATTACAGGTGTGTGTCACCACACCCAGGTAGAATCTTAGTTTCTCCTACAATTCATGTTTTATACTTGTAATTTCAAATACAAACATTTGTTTTTATAATAAAAACATAAACAGATTGGAAAGGAAAGATGCCTTGGCCCAAGGTCTTGGGAGCCATTGTTCGGTGATGACACAAGGGGCACTACTTGCAAGTCAGGTACCGTTACCATCAATGAGAAGACTGGCATGGACCCTTCCTCCCTTCAAAAATTTATCACCTACTGGTGGAGACTGACAGTACACCAGAAAACCCATAAGGCCATTTCAAACTGGAATAATATGAGGAGAACAACATGTTGTGATAGAAAACTTCAAACTATAGAGAATGATTAGGGAAGGTCTTTCCGAGGAAGGAACAATTCATCCAAGACTTCAACCATGGCAAGTAGAGAGAACAAAGGCCCTTACTGCAGGAAGGGTTTGAACTTTTCTTAACATCTGCTTATTTCTTACTGAAAACACCATTTATCAGATACCAGAGATAATCATGCACATGAACTGCTCACAAGAAATACTTAAGCTCCTTTCATTTGCTTTTCTAATTTTCATAATTTGCAAGCTTTAACAAATATGGTATGTCTAATAATGTATTACAACACAGGAATTTCTCCCAAACCTGCAATAAATGTTATCAACTTTAGTGATCAAATTCTTCCATGGAAGACACTCCAGTGATTTCTCTTCACTTGTCCATACTATCTGCTTTGCAATTCTGTTTTTAGAGTCCCTGTGAAGGAAGATGTGATCCAAATGACTGGTGGGCACGGGACTGAAGCCTCTGGAACTGTTTGATCAGCAACAAAGATGCT
>PVLC010032596.1:0-18074 GCA_004027655.1 Graphiurus murinus
ACCAAAAAAAAAAAAAAAAAAAAAAAAGAGCCAGTGGAAGAACCAGACATTCCTGAGATTACATTCCTATACTCTAAGCAACTCAGGAGGCTGAGGCAAGAGGATTGCAAATTCAAGACCAGCCTTGGAAACTTAGGGAGACTAAAAAAAAAGTTAAATTTTAAAAAGGGCTGGGATAATCAGGCATTGTGGTCCATACCTTTAATCCCTGCACTTGGGAGGCTGAGATAGGAGGATCAAAGTTTCAAGGCCAACTTCTACTACTCAGCAAGACCCTGTTTCAAAATGGAAAAAAAAAAAAAAATTGTGATACTGGGGATTGAATCCAGGGGCATGCTACCTCTGAGCTACATCTCCCAGCCCTATTTTATTATTTTATTTTGAAACTGAGTCTTTCTAGGTTGATGAGAGTCTCACTACTTGCTGAGGCTATCCTCGAGCCTGGAATCCTCTTGTCTCAGCCTCCCAAGTACTGGGATTACAAGCATGCACCATCACACCTGACTCAAAATGAAAAATTTTAAAAAGGGGCTAGGTGTGTAGCTCAGAGGTAGAATGCCCCTGAACTCTATCCCCAGTATCATGGGGGTGAAAAGTCAATGGAAGGACCCTGCTTTCATATAGAACCGTAATAATGATCATTATGATGACCTTGAATAGTTTTTAAATGTATAATTTGAAGCCGGGCCTGGTGGTGCACACTTGTAATCCCAGTACTTGGGAGACTCAGGCAGGAGGATTGCAGGTTTGTGGCCAGTCTCAGCTATTTAGTGAGGCCCTCCCCAACCTTATGAGACCCTGTTTCAAAATAAAGAATAAAAAATAGGGCTGGGGGTGTAGCTCAGAGGTAGAATGCCTCTGAGTTCTATCCCTAGTACCAATAAAATAAAATAAATGTATACTTTGAAAACAGTTCATGCAATACTTTTTATTAAATATTTAAAATTTAAATATTTTAAGAGCTGGACCTGGTGACACACGCTTGTAATCCCAGTACTTGGGAGGCTGAGACAGGAGGATCACAGGTTCAAGACCAGTCTCAGCAACTTAGTGAGACCCTGTTTCCAAATAAAGAATAAAAATAGGACTGGGGTTGTGGCTTGAAGCCCCTGGGTTCCATCCCTAGTACCATAATAAATAAATAAATAAATAAATAAATAAATAAATAAATAAATAAATATTTTTAAAATGTGAATAACTAAAGGATAAATGCTTCCACATCATCTGGGATTAAATTATTTGTGGCTCATTTATACTATTTTGAATTGTTTTGCAGAAGCAAAAATATAAAATATATTTTTTTGTCTATATATTTTAGAGAGTACAGCTTCATGAAGGGAGACCTAAACAAAAAAGGCATCGTTGCAGAAACCCCAATAAACTAGATGTTAATAGTCTCACTGGAGAAGAACGTGTTCAGCTGATTAACAGAAGAAATGCCAGAAAGGTACTTACGTATTTGTTGCTAATATTTTACGTTGATTCAATATTTAAGAGTTCTCTGGAATACTTATTTCACTATGCATTATATTTTAATAGACCTAGCAATGGGTTAAACCTCATAGATTTGTAGTAAAAGACATGGATGATAATTTTATGTAGTTTAATTTCATATCCCATATCATTGGCTAAACTATTAAATGAAATAAGTCATTCAGCATATGTGTGCCTAAACAGTGCCTTTGGTTGAGTAGTATACCTAAAGCACCTAAGGGCACTACACTTAAGGCAGTGGTTCTCTTCAGGAGGCAGTTTTGTCTCTCTGGACACATCTGGAGACATGCTGGAGACGATTTTGGCAGCCACCAGTCAGCAGGTAGGGATGTATTGGACAAGTGAAAGATGCTACTTGCACCTAATGGGTCCAGGTGGGTTATCCAGGTGCTGCTAAACTTTCTACAATACTTTTTGGGGGGGGCAGGGGAGGGTACCAGGGATTGAACTCAGGGGCATTCTACCTCCCCATTACACCCCTAATCCTATTTTTTATTCTTTATTTTGAAACAAGGACTCACTAAGTTGCGGAGGGCCTCACTAAATAGCTGAAGTTGACCACGAACCCGGATCCTCCTGTCTCAGTCTCTCAAGTACTGAAATTACAAGCGTGCACCACCACACCCAGCTGCTTTCTACAATACTTAACTTCCATAACCAATCCAAATTGTCTATAATACAAAGGTTGAGAAACCCTTATCTAAGGGGACACCATTCTCCATCAGAAATTTACCCTACTTGTATCACTATCATTTTCTTTCAGACAGCCTTAAAATGTTTCTTTTGTCAAAACTGACAAAATACACATTTTTCTGATAGATGGAAATAAGATGTCTTAAGCAAAAATACTTGGCACTCCTGTACTTATCACCTTCCTTTAATTGATTGTTGAATGATAATACTTAAGGTTTTTCTAGAGCCTGTTTCTGATCCAGATCTGACTCAACATTTATTTACTCAAGTTGTCATACATTATTTAAATTAGTATATATCTCAACTGGGTGCAGTGGTGCATGCGTATAATCCTAGTACATGAGAGGCTGAGATAGGAGGATCTCAGGTTCAAGGCCAGCGTGCACTAAGTTAGCAAGACCCTGTTTAAAAAGAAATAAAAAGGGCTGTGGGTATAGCTCAGAGATAGAATACACCTGGGTTCAATCCCCAGTACAAAAAAAAAAAAATTATACATCTCTTTTACCTCATAAAGTAAATGATAGAAGATTTCTGATACCCATTTTATAAATGTAGCTTGGAGACACTTTTTTATTCTGATGAAAAAGAAAAAAAAATCAAAATGAAAACATGGCCTCAGGATAAGAACAGCAAATTTCTCAATGAGTTCTTTCACTCAAAAACTCACTTTACATTTGTCATGGTAATTCCCTGATTCTTTTTTGCTCTTTGTTAAATGTCCTCACTCTTACAGGTGTGGTTGACACATTCCTGTAATCCTAGTATACAGGAAGCTGAGACAGGAGGATCACAGGTTCAAAACCAGCCTCAGCAACTTAGCAAAGCCCTCAGCAACTTAGTGATACCCTGTTTCAAAATAAAAAATGGGGCTGGAGGTGTAGCTCAAAGGTAGAATACCCCCTATACAGCCGGGCGTGGTGGCGCACGCTTGTAATCCCAGCATTTGGGAGGGTGAGACCCGAGGATCCGGGTTCGCGGCCAGCCTCAGCTACCTAGTGAGGCACTCCACAACTTAGTGAGACCCTGTTTCAAAATAAAGAATAAAAAAAATAGGGCTGGGGGTATAGCTCGGAGGTAGAATGCCCCGGAGTTCAATCCCCAGTACCACACACACAAAAAAAATACCCCCTGTGCCACAAAAAATCCCCAGTACCACAAAATAAATAAACAAATAAACAAACAGGAAAGAGGGAGGGAGAAAAGGAGTGAATTTTTAATTATTACATTTTACTTAATTTTGTGCTTGCGTATATTTGTGTTACAAATCTTTACACTTTATTTTATACCAAAAGTTCACATTAATAAATACTGTGATTAAATTTGTCTTAGCCACTTTTAAGAAGATGGAGCAGTTTTGAAATTTTACTTGTTAGGTTTAATATTAGACATTCTAAATTTTAAGCTGGATGCAATAGTGCATGCCTATAATCTAGTATTTGGGAAGGTGAGATAGGAGGATTACAGGCTTAAGGCCAGCCTCAGCAATTTAGCGAGGCCCTCAGCAACTTAGTGAGACCTTGTTTCAAAGTAAGAAATAAAATAAGCAAATAGTGAGACTTTTCTTAACCTAGCAAGACTCTGTTTCAAAATAAAAATAAAATAAGGATGGGGATGTAGCTTGGAGGTAGAATGCCCCTGGATTCAATCCCCAGTGCCACAAAAAGGTAGAATGCCTCTAGGTTCAATCCCGAGAAACACACACACACACACACACACACACACACACACACACACACACAAATCTAAATTTTATTTTTAATTCTAGTAGCCTCATAAGGGTCCTGTTCATTATCCTTAATTTGTAGAGTTCTTTACTGTCTTAAGTCTCTAAGGCTTAGCTCAATGAGTTACTAAGGAGGAGAATCTACTTACTAAATCCCCAAGGGCCTCTTTTTTAATAAAAAAGAGAATGCAACAGAAATTACAGTCTAAGTAAAGAATATAAGTAATGCTTGATGAGACTTATAGATAATATAACTTACTATATTAAACCCTGTCTATATCCAGGTGTGGTGGGGCATGCTTGTAATCTCATTACTTGGGAGACTGAGACAGGAGGATAGCAGATTCAAGGACAGCCTCAGCAAGTAGTAAGATTCTCATCAATTAGTGAGACACTAAAGTAAAATAGGGCTGGAGGTGTAGCTTGGAAGTAGAATATCCCTGGGTTAGCCAGACATGGTGGTCCATGCTTGTAATCCCAGTACTTGGGAGGCTGAGACAGGAGGATTGCAGGTTCACAGCCAGCCTCAGCTACTTAGTGAGACCCTCCGCAACTTAGTGAGACCCTGTTTAAAAAAAAAAAAATGTGTCTAAGGGTGTAACTCAGATGTAGAATGCCCCTGGGTTCAATCCCCAGGACCATAAAAAAAATAAATAAATAAATAAAAATAGGACTGGAGTGTAGCTTAGAGGTAGAATGCCTCTGAGTTCAATCCCCAGTATCAAATAAATAAATAAACAAACCATGTCTATACTCTTTTAAGACATAGTTTATACTGGGCATGGTGGCACATGCCTGTAATCCTAGTACTTGAGAAGCTGGGACAGGAGGATTGCAGGTTAGCCATCAGCCTCAAAAATTTAACGAGAGCCAGGCATTGTGGTGTACACTAGTAATCCCAGTACTTGGGACGCTGAGACGGGAGAAACACAGATTTGCAGCCAGCCTCTGCAATTTAGTGAGACCATGTTTCAGAATAAAAGAATAAGCCGGGTGTGGTGGCACATGCTTGTAATCCCAGCATTTGAGAGACTGAGACTGGAGAATCCGGGTTCGAGGCCAGCCTCAGCTACCTAGTAAGGCCTTCTGCAACTTAGTGAGACCCTGTTTCAAAATAAAGAATAAAAAATAGGACTGGAGGTGTAGCTCGAAGGTAGAAAACCCCTGAGTTCAACCCCCAGTACCACAAAAAAATAAATAAAAGAATAAAATAGGGCTCAGGGTATAGCTCAGAGGTAGAATGCCCCTAAGTTACATTCTCAGTACCACACATATACAAAGAAAAAGATAAAGTATGTATTCATGTGCTGGGAATGTAGCTCACTAGTAAGAGTACTTGTGTAGTATGCACAAAGCCCTGAGTTCCATCACCAGAACTGGAAAAAAAAATTGATAATGTATTCATTGAAAGGGTTTTGTTTGTTTGCTAAGATAAGAGAATCACTGGTTCAAGGCCAGACTCAGCAATTTAGTGAGACCCTATTTCAAAATAAAGACTGGGGAAAAAAATATATTGAGGGTGTAGCTCAGAGGTAGAATGCCCCGGGATTAAACCTGTAGTACCAAAAAAGAAAATATCTTTAGACTCCAAAGGGACAAGCCGGGCATGGTGGCACACGCTTGTAATCCCAGCATTCGGGAGGCTGAGACTGGAGGATCCGGGTTCGCGGCCAGCCTCAGCTACCTAGTGAGGCACTCCGCAACTTAGTGAGACTCAGTTTCAAAATAAAGAATAAAAAATGGGGCTGGGGGTGTAGCTCGGAGGTAGAATGCCCCTGAGTTCAATCCCCAGTACCGCCAAAAAAAAAAAAAAACAAAAAAACAAAGGGACATTAAATTGGTAGGTCCAAATAATTTTTCCAAATATAATATTCTTAATTTAAATTTCAAGAGCAGGACATGGTGATACACGCCTGTAATACCTGTACTTGGAGGCTGAGATAGGAGGATCGAAGGTTCAAGGACAGCCTCAGCAAGTAGTGAAACTCATCAACCTTAGTGAGACCCTATTTCAAAATAAAAATAAAAAATGGGCTGGGGGTGTAGTTCAGAGGTAGAATGCCCCTGGGTTCAGTCCCTAGTACAAATTAATTAATTAATTAATTCAAAATATTCTTAGTGTATGCTAATTATTACCTTTTTTTGAAGGGTGAGTATTGGGGAACTCAGGGGCCTACTTCCCCTAAGCTATACCACCAGCCCTATTTATTTTTATTTTGAAACAAGGTCTCACTAGGATGATGAGAGTCTCACTACTTGCTGAGGCTATCCTTGAACCTGCCATCCTCCTGTCTCAGCGTCTCAGCCTCCCAAGTACTAGGATTGATTACAAGCCTGTGCCACCATGCTCAGCTAGTGTCATGCTAATTATTACATGTAGTGTTTTATATCTTAGCAAGTTTACTTATGATTGGTTGATTATATCACTTTATCATATTATACTTTCAGTTTGATATACATAATAAATAAGGGCATGAGGTTTTTTTGTTTTGTTTTGTTTTTATTAATAATAGGGCATGAGTTTTTAAGACCTAAGTTTGAATCCTATCCCTAATATTACTAACTGGCTTTAGACAAATTATATAACTTCTCTGAAGCTCAGTTCCTTTCTTAGGAAAATAGAAATAATACTGTGTCAGCCGGGCATGTTGGCACACAGCCATACAGTACTTGGAAGGCTGAGGCTCTCAGGTTCTAGGGTAGCCTCAGAAAATAGACTCTCAGCAACCTAGCAAGACCCTATTTCAAAATAAAAATAAAGCTAGGCGTGGTGGCACACCCTTGCAATCCCAGTACTTGGGAGGCTGAGACAGGAGGATTGCAGGTTCACAGCCAGCCTCAGCTACTTAGTGAGGCCCTCCGCAATTTAGTGAAACCCTGTTTCAAAATAAAGAATAAAAAATAGGGCTGGGGTATAGCTCAGAGCTAGAATGCCCCTGGGTTCAATCTCCAGTACCAAAAAAGGAAGGGAAGAAGATTACTGTCTCAAAAGGATGTTGTAAAAGCTAAAATAAAATATACATTTAAGCCGGGCGTGGTGGTGCACGCTTGTAATCCCAACATTTGGGAGGCTGAGACCGGAGGATCTGAGTTCGCGGCCAGCCTCAGCTACCTAGTGAGGCCCTCCACAACTTAGTGATACCCGGTTTAAAAATTAAGAATAAAAAATAGGGCTGGGGGTGTAGCTTGGAGGTAGAATGCCCCTGAGTTCAATCCCCAGTACTGCAAAAATAAATATATATATATACACACACACACACACACATTTAAAATTCTTAGCTGGGCATGCCTGTAATCTCAGTACTTGGGAGGTTGAGACAGGAGGATCACAGGTTCAAAGTAAGCCTCAGCAACTTAATGAGACTTAATTTCCAAATGAGAAATTAAATAGGGCTGGGGGTGAGCCCAGAGGTAGAAGACCCCTGGGTTCCATCCCCAGTACCACAAAAAGTAAAAATAAAATCCTTAGCACAATACTTGGCATATAATAGTAATGCTTATTATATGCTAGACATTATTCTAAGGCACTTGAATTGTCTCATTTTATCTTCATAAAACCCCATGAGGGAAGTATTATTGTTATCCGCATTTTACAGATCAGAAAACTGAGGCTCAAAGAGATTTACTGATTTGCTCAAGTTCACATAGCTGGTAAGTCTGACTCCAAAGGCTATAATCTTAACCAGGTCATACTGCCCATCCAGCATAGTGAGTGCACGGTAAATGGTAGCTCTTCATTTTACTGTTGTGGCTGCTCTACTTAAACATTTAAAATTTACATTAACACGTGTGTATATCAATAGTCCGTATCGATTGTAGTGATCTTTTTTAATGTAATCAATATAATCATAAGGATTGTTAAAGGTGGTTCAGAAAATATGTATTTTGAAGAAATAAACTGTGCAGCACAGAATAAAAACAAAAAATTGTTTCACATTTAATATGTTATGCAACTAAACAATCTATTTTTTTATTTACAGGTTGGAGGTGCATTTGCTCCCCCTTTGAAAGACTTATGTAGATTCCTAAAAGAAAATTCAGAATATGGAGTAGCTCCTGAATGGGGAGATGTTGTTAGGCAATCTGTAAGTATTTCACAAATACTAACTCATCATTTTAAAAATTAGATGCCACTTAATTATATCTTAGATTAAACTTCCAGCTAAGAATTAGTTAAATATTCTTTGAACATGTATTTGTAACTTTTTAGTTCACCTCTTTGTTTTGTTTTGTGCTACTGAGGATTGAATCCAGGGACACTCTACTAGTGAACTACATCCCCAAACCTTCTTATTTTGAGATGGTATCACTGAAGTCGGGTGTGGTGGCGCGCGCTTGTAATCAGCATTTGGGAGGCTGAGACTGGAGGATCCGGATTCACGGCCAGCCTCAGCTACCTAGTGAGGCCCTCCGCAACTTAGTGAGACCCTGTTTCAAAAAATAAAGAATAAAAAATAGGGCTGGGGGTATAGCTCGGAGGTAGAATGCCCCTGAGTTCAATACCTAGTACTGGAAAAAACAAACAAACAAAGAAAACACCTAATGACAAGAGAGAAAATATTATTCACAGTATATTAAATATGATAATAGTTAAGGTCTTAGACTATTAAAGTCTAACCGTATGGTAAATGTGAATAGACAATAGCAATTGTTTCTACAGGTATCCAAATGAAAATGGCAGGCTATAAAACTAGGTTTAGTATGAGTCAATTTTTTTATTTTAGAAGGGAAAGTGGGGGAAATTGTAGAATGAGTATAAGTGCATAAGGTAAAAATGGAAAACATATCCTGAAATATTAGCAGTGGTTATCAATGATGAGATTATGATTTTTTTCATTGTATTTATTGTCGTCATAATTTCTACAGTGAGCCCTGATGTATCTGTAAAGAGAAAAAGTCAGTTGATCAGAGTTGCTGATGTAGCTCAGAGGTAGAGTGCTTGCATAGCATGTGCAAGGCCCTGGGTTCCAATCCCCAGTACTACAACGATGATTGGTAGAGAAATGATTGATAGATAGTCAGAAAGATGATAGATAGATAGATAGATAGATAGACAGACAGACAAAAATTAAAAAGTAGTCCCTCAGGGTATGATGACACATACCTATAATCCTAGCTATTTGGGAGTCTGAAACAGGAGGATCAAACATTTAAGGGCAACCTTGATAGTTTAGTGACTCCTTGTCTCAAACTACAAAATGAAAAAGTTGAGGATGTAGTTTAGTTCAGTGGTAGAGTCCCATTAGAGTCTTCCCTTAAATGCTATCTAGAGCTACATTATCATAGATGGTAGCTATTAGGCATATATGGTTATTAAAGACTTGAAATTTAGCTGGTATTTATTAAGAGATGTGGGGTGTGTGTGTGTGTGTGTGTGTGTGTACTAGGAATTGAACTCAGGCATTCTGCCACCAAGCTACGCCCCCAGTCCTATTTTTTATTCTTTATTTTGAAACAGGGTCTCACTAAGTTGCAGAGGGCCTCACTAAGTAGCTGAGGTTGGCTGCGAACCCGGATACTCCTGTGTCAGCCTCCCAAGTACTGGGGTTACAAGCGCGCGCCACCACGTCTGGCAAGATGTGTCAAGTATAAAACACACACTGGTTTTGGTTTTGAAGACTCAGTTAAATAAAGAAGTAAATATCTCAATAATTTGTATAGATTACATATTGAAGTGATAATATTTGGGCTATGTAGTAGACTATATTACTAAAATTAATGTCACAAATTTCTGTTTTACCTTTTTTGATATGGCTACTAGAAAATTTTAAATTACATATGTGGCTTGCTTTATATTTCTACTAAACTGTGCTGGTACAGAGGCTCTAACTAAAACTTCTAAGAGTTTTATACCCCAGAAAATCATGGAAGAATTACATGAAAACAGCATAGATTTTCCATTGTTCTGGACTTGATGGTTTCTAATCTGCAGCTGCTACTGCTGTCCTGAGCCAAGTGATCTTTCCTCCTTTTGAAGATCTTTTTTATCTTGGCTCTATCTCTCTTATTCCCAAAGTGACAGTCAATGAGATTTATACAATGCATCTCATTTTTAATTTTAACTTTTTACTTTGCTCCCTTCTCCTTTCTTTATTCTTCTAGATTAGAGCCACTTCTTTGGCCTTCTGAAAGAAATGATGATGTAAGAGTTATGAAAATACCTGTTTGAAAATTTTATTGGACCTTACGTTTTCTGTCCTACAAACTTATGCCTCACAATATGAAAGGAGGCTAAAGGCCTCTTTCTACTTTTTTTTCCTATGATAAAATGAGAAGTGAAAGAGCTGTTTCAGTTCACAACTTATAACAATAAAATTAGGATATCTATTTCATAATGGATTATTTCATATCAGTACAGAAATTTATAAGTATTTTAATAGGCTACTTGTGTGATAATCTAATTGCTATTGATTTTATTTTCATGTAGCTATTATTAATAAATATATATTTCCTCCAGGGGTTTCTTCCAGAAAGTATGTTTGAACGTATTCTTACTGGTCCTATTGTGAGAGAGGAAGTCAGCAGGCGGGGGAGACGACCTAAAAGTGGAATTGCAAAAGCTACAGCAGCAGCAGCTACAACTGCCACTAGTGTTTCAGGCAATCCTCTATTAGCCAATGGATTACTTCCAGGTGTGGATCTCACAACTCTTCAGGCCTTACAACAAAATCTTCAAAACTTGCAGTCACTGCAAGTAACTGCAGGGCTGATGGGAATGCCTCCTGGCCTTTCTTCTGGAGGAGAAGCTAAAAACATGGCCGCTATGTTCCCCATGCTGCTGTCAGGAATGGCTGGATTACCAAATCTGTTGGGCATGGGAGGACTCCTGACCAAGCCTGCAGAATCTGGGGCAGAAGAGAAAAAGGGAAATGACTCTAAGGAGCTAGAAGGAAAAAAAGAAAGGACAGAGAGCCAAAGTTCAGAGAATGGTGGAGAAAACTCTGTAACAAGTTCTCCTTCAACTTCCTCTACTGCTGCATTAAATACAGCTGCAGCTGCCAACTCCTTAGCTCTTAACCCACTATTACTATCTAATATACTTTATCCAGGGATGCTTCTCACTCCAGGCCTTAATCTTCATATTCCAACTTTATCCCAGTCCAATACTTTTGATGTACAGAAAAACAAAACCAGTGATTTGGGCTCATCTAAGTCTGTAGAAGTAAAGGAAGAAGATTCCAGAGTTAAAGATCAGGAAGACAAAGAGGGAACTGAACCTAGTCCTCTCAATGAAAACAGCACAGATGAAGGTTCAGAGAAAGCTGATGCTTCATCTGGATCTGATAGTACATCATCATCATCCGAGGATTCAGATTCTAGTAATGAAGACTGATTCCCAGACTCTGCACTTAAATTATGAACTGATTTTGAAATTTTCTTTAATTATTAATTGTAAATATCCCAGTGTTGAGTGCATCAATAACTTACTGACCGAACATTTCAGTTATTTGTTTAAAAGTGCAAACTGCTTTCAGAGACGTTTTGCATGTACTATTTCTTAAGATTCATAAGTTTCTGAACTCGTATGTACTATCAAATACATAAAGGTATAAAATTACAACAAAAGGCATTATAATTTTGTTGGGGGTTAATTTTATGAAAATTATGCTCAATAAGAGTTGTATATTTAATATATTTGCAGTGAACACAGAATACTTTATGCATATTACTGATTTAATTTGAATATAGTTTTACAGCCTCCTTGACACCTATAATTTACAGATCAAAACTCAGCAATAATTTGGGCAGCTAATGAATGTCATGAAAGCTGTAGAATCTACATCACCATCCATTGCTTTAATTACATGAAAATGCTCTAGTGTGTGATGCACTGCTGATGTTTCCAATTCAGGTACACGTATGTTTTAAAGAAGAAATAAGTTTCCCAACCAGCCAGTTTAACTGGCTACCTGTTACCTCAGCTGAGTTAGTTTAGGACGTTTACATTCGTTTCTAATTCTGTACTTGTTTTCAGGGGTTTTTTAAATACATCCTATATATCATGTTAATCTGGCAAGGAATATGACTTGCTTTTTGCTGAGCTTAACTCGGGAATCAGTAAAATTAAGTCATAAAATAATCCTGTGTCATGTGACTTTGGCACCCTATAGACATAGATTTAACTTTTCAAAGCTTGGCCTATTAGAAATAATTCTGTCTCAGAAAAGTAGTGTCCGTTTCCAGGGTTCAGAAAAGGCAAACTCATGAAATGCCACTGAAAAGAACTTTTAGCACAGCATACTTCATGTAAAAGAAATTGTTTGTTTGCTTTATTTGTGTAGATTTCTCTTTGTGTTTTATGTCATGGAAATATTACAAAATAGCAGATAATAGTGGTAAAGTAATATGCAGATAGCCTAAATTTGTTTTGAGTTTCTAGGTATAAGCAGACTAAATGTTGCTCAGAATCAGTGTTGGGTTATCAGTTTATATTAAATATACTGAGCTGCCCACTTCAAAAATGCACTTTGAATAATCTCAAAAAGATGTACAAGTTATACCTATAAACCACAAAAACGAAGCCCAAGGCTTCTGTTCAATTTCTTAGAATCCTTTACCATGTAAAATGTGTCTAATATTTGATTTGTAATACAATTTCTCCTGCTAAAGCTGCTATTATTCTGACAAGGTAGAGGTCCAGGTTTCACCTTCATATACATTGAAAACAATTAGAACTGAATTGGACATAAAAATATTTACAACCTACGGAAAGATAAATGTTAGCATTTTTCTGATACCCAAACAAATCAGTGATAAATTTTTCAAGGGGATTCATTTAGGGGTAGGAAGTACCCCAATTCACTCCTACAGAAAAAATAACTTTCAATATGTTTTGATAGAACTGTTGTTTTGTCATGAATGAAGTAATTATATTAGATTTCCCAAAACCTTTACCAGTAAATTATGTTTCTGTATGTAAAATAACTAACCCCTTATTAGAGAGACAGTGTTATATGTATTTACAAAATGATATAAGTTCCATTGGGGTTGTATTGATTTTTGTATTTTCCCAAAATAGTACTTTGAGTTAATAGTCCTTTATGCAATGTCTTAGCAATAGTCACTATTATGCCCACCCAAGAGAAGTGGGTAGTAATTCTTCATCATGAAAATGATATATTACATATTTAGTATCTTCCCTTTGCAGTATTGCACTTTTGTTTAAATAGAGTACACCTATGAGATAGCCAAAGTTTTTCAAACACAATTAACTTAGTTTGCCGGTGGAGTATTTCAACAGCATTCATATTTCCTTCCAGTTCTACCCACATGATCTTTATTCCTTTCATTCCCCAGTTAAAAAAAAAAAAAAAAAAGGAAAAAAAATCCCTAGATCTTGTCACTAAAATCTAATTTATATCAAATCTATGAGATAAAGTATTTTCCTAATTATGGTCAAATGAATTTGGTTCTAGTGATTCTCTTTGTATGTAATAAGGCAATTACAGTTTTCAAGCATTAAAGCTATGCTAACTTTAAACATTCTCTTGAGTTTCAAGACATTTCTATGTAGTATTGATTGGGGAAAAGTTGTCCAGCTATCAGCTAAGAAAAAACATGCAAATATCATTGTGTTAAGGGTTATAAGGAAAAAAATCAGTAGAGTTACATAATACTAAAGTTGCAGTTGAAAGGATATCCAAGTATGTGTTGGTAGTTACTAAAAGAATTATAGCTGTTATTGCCTTGTATTTATAGCCCTTGTTTCAGGTTTCATGATTCAAGTCTTAGTCCAATTTTTCTTTTGGACATTTGCAATATTTACCAGTTGTGTTTTGTGTAGTCTGAATTTGCTTTCTGTAGTTGAGCAAACGTCTTAAAAAGTCATTTGTAATTTATTAAATTACTTTCTATGATGTTCTATAGAGCAAATGGAAGTTTAATTATTTTTTATTAAACATATTCTTTGACTACCCATGATGTCAGTCTCTGTACATGACAGTACTTTTTAAACTGCCTTTTATATATGTTTATCTTATTCTAGTTATGGAAGAAACCATAGTGCCCTATTTTAGTTTTGTTTTTGTTTTTGCGGTACTGGGGATTGAACTCAGGAACATTCTACCTCCGAGCTATATTCTGAGCCCTATTTTTTATTCTTTATTTTGAAACATGGTCTCACTAAGTCGCGGAGTGCCTCACTAAGTAGCTAATGCTGGCCTTGAACCTGGATCCTCCGGTCTCAGCCTCCCAAGTACTGGGATTACAAGCGTGTGCCACCATGCCCGGCTTCCTATTTTAGTTTTTATTTTGAAACAGGGTCACACTATATTGCTGAGGCTGGCCGTGAACCTATGAACCTCTTGTCTCAGCCTCCCAAATACTGGGATTACATCCCAAATAGTGGGATTACAAGTGTGTGCTATCAGGCCCAGCTGTCCCCAGCCTTTTCTATTTTTGTTTTGAAGCAGAAGTCTCACTAGGTTGCTGAGAATCTCACTACACTGCTGAAGCTCTCCTTGAACCTGGGGTCCTACTGTCTCAACTTTCCAAGTACTGGGATTATGGGATCACAGGAATGTGCCACTATGCCCAGCGCATGGTCATAATTTTTTTCTTTTTTTTTTTTTGGTACTGGGATTGAACATAGGCATTCTACCTCAGAGCTCCACCCACACCCCTTTTTATTTTTTGTTTTGAAACAGTCTCACCAAGTTGCTGAGGCTGAAATCTTTAAGAGAAAAGTATACTTTTTTTTTTTTTTTTTTTTTTTTTTTTTTTTTTTTTTTTTTTTTTTTTTTTTTTTTTTTTTTTTTTTTTTTTTTTTTTTTTTTTTTTTTTTTTTTTTTTTTTTTTGCGGTACTGGGGATTGAACTCAGGGGCATTCTACCTCTTATGTGGAAACAGGGTCTCATTAGGTTGCTGAGAGCCTTGCTAAATTGCCAAGGCTGGCCTCAAACCTGCGATCATCCTGTCTCAGCCTCCCAAGTACTGGGATTACAAGGGTACGCCACCACGCCTGACATAGTTTTTATTTTGAAACAAGGTCTAAGTTGCGGAGGGCCTAAGTTTCTGAGACTATTGAACCTGCAATCCTCCTGTCTCACTCAGCCTCCCAAGTACTGAGATTAGAGGTATGTACCAACATGCTTGGCTAGAAGAGTGTGTGTGTGTGTGTGTGTGTGTGTGTGTGTGTGTGTGTGGTACTTGGAATTGAACCCAGGTGCATTTTGCCTCTGAAGTTCACCCCCAGCCCTATTTTTATTTTTATATGGAAATGGGGTCTCACTAAGTGCTGACACTAGCCTTGAACCTGCAATCCTTCTTTCTCCACCTCCCAAGTACTGGGATTATAGGTGTGCATCACCATATCTGGCTAGAAGAATTTTTAAGAAAAAAATTTGCTATAATTACTTCTTTAATAGCATCTTAAATGTGGCCAGTTTTTCATTTTGTTTTAATTGTTGGCCCATCGATATCGATGTTTGCAAGAAAAAGCATGAGGGTTTTTTTGTTTTTGTTTTGTGGTACTGGAGATTGAACCCAGGGCATTCTACCTCTGAGCTACACCCCCAGCCAGCCCTATAATCTTTTTTTTTTTTTTTTTTTTTTTTTTTTTTTTTTTTTTTTTTTTTGGTACTGAGGATTGAACTCAGAGGCATTCTACCTCCAAGCTACCCTTCCAGCCCAATTTTCCCAATTTTATATCTTATTTGAAAACAGGGTCTCACTAGGTTGCTGAGAGCCTCACTAAATTGCCAAGGTTGGCTTTGAACTTGTGATCCTCATATCTCAGCCTCCCAAGGACTGGGATTACAAGCTTGTGCCACCACACCTTTATTTCTTATTTTGAAATGGCGTCTTACTACATTGCGGTGAGCCTTCCTTATTTTCTGAGGCTGTCCTTAAACCTGCGATCCTCCTATATCTGCCTCCCTAGTTTGGGCATTACAGGCATGTACCACCATGCCTGGCTGAAAAGGGTTTTTTTTTTTTTTTTTTTTTTTTTTTTTGCGGTACTGGGGATTGAACTCAGAGGCATTCTACCTCCAAGCTATACCCCCAACCCTATTTTTTATTCTTTATTTTGAAACATGGTCTCACTAAGTTACAGAGTGCCTCACTAGGTAGCTGAGGCTGGCTGCGAACCCGGATCCTCGGGTCTCAGCCTCCCAAATGCTGGGATTACAAGTGTGAGCCACCACGCCTGGCTCTGAAAAGGGTATTTTTTAGAACTTTAATTTTTTTATTTTTGTTTTTGTGGTACTGGGGATTGAACTCAGGGGCATTCTACCTCCAAGCTATACCCCCAGCCCTTTTTAATTTTATTATTTGGAAACAGGGTCTCACTAAATTACTGACAGCCTCACTAAATTACTGAGGCTGGTTTCCAACCTGCGATCCTCCTGTCTCAGCCTCCCAAGTACTGGGATTATAAACATGCGCAACTATGCCCAATGAATTTTAATTATTAAACTCTAGGGTTGGTTTTTTGTTTTTTGGTTGGTTTGTTGGTACTGGGGATTGAACCTAGGAGTAGACATTCTACCTCTGAGCTATGCTCCAGCCCACTTTATTTTCTTATTTTCAAACAGTGTCTCATTAGGTTGCTGAGTCTTGCTAAATTGCTGAGGCTGGTCTTGAACCTATTATGCTGACTCAGCCTCCCAAATACTGAGATTACAGGTATGTGCCATCATAAAGAATAGAAAAATGGGCCGGGCGTGGTGGCGCACGTTTGTAATCCCAGCATTTGGGAGGCTGAGACCGGAGGATCCGGGTTCGCGGCCAGCCTCAGCTACCTAGTGAGGCACTCCGCAACTTAGTGAGACTCGGTTTCAAAATAAAGAATAAAAAATAGGGCTGAGGGTATAGCTCGGAGGTAGAATGCCCCTGAGTTCAATCCCCAGTACCACAAAAAAAAAAAAAAAAAAAAAAATAGAAAAATGGTAGAGAAGTGGTAGCACTTGTAATCTCTGTACTTGGGAGGCTGAGACAGGAGGATCACAGGTTCGTGGCCAACCTCAGCTACTTAGTGAGGCCCTCCACAACTTAGTGAGACCCTGTTTCAAAATACAAAAAAATAGGGCTGGGGGTGTAGCTCAAAGGTAGAATGCCCCTGGGTTCAATCCTCAGTACCTAAAAAAAAAAAGAAAAAGAAAAAAATAGAGAAAATTAATGAAACGAAAAGTCAGTCCTATTACAAGATCAGTGAAAGGCTGAGCATGGTGGTGTATACTTGTAATCTTAGCTACTCAGGAGACTAAGGCAGAAGGAACACAAGTTCAAGACCAGAACTCTCATTCAAAGTTCTAAAAAGGGCTGGAAATGTATGCCCAGTACCAAATAAATCCTCAGTACCACAATAAAAATAAGAGATCTTCAAATTGACAAAACTTTAGGTAAGAAAAAAAAAAAAAAGACAAATTACTAGAATCAAAAAAGGAAGAGGAAGCTGGGCTTGGTGGTGCACGCCTGTAATCCTAGTACTTGGGAGGCTGAGGCAGGAGGATCACAGGTTGGAGGTCAGCCTCAGCAAGTAGTGAGACTCATATCAACCTAGCAAGAGTGCTCACTTCGGCAGCACATATACTAAAATTGGAATGATACAGAGAAGACTAGCATGGCCCCTGCGCAAGGATGACACGCAAATTCGTGAAGTGTTCCATATTAAAACAAACAAACAAAAAAACCTAGCAAGACCTTGTTTCCAAATAAGAAATAAAATCGGTTTGGGTGTATCTGGAAGGTAGAGTAAAGAAAAAGAAAAAAGAGGGCCAGGTGTGGTGGTGCATGCTTATAATTCCAGTATTTGGAAGGCTGAAACAGGAGGATCACAGTTTAGAAGCCAGCCTCAGCAACTTAGGCCCTCTGCAACTTAGTGAGACCCTGTTTCAAAATAAAGAATAAAACTGGGCTGGGAGTGTAGCTCAGAGATATAATGCCCCTGGGTTCAATGCCCAATACCACGAAAAAAAGAAAAAGAGAGAAGCCGGGCGTTGTGACATGCGCTTGTAATCCCAGTACTTGGGAGGATGAGACAGGGTCACAGGTTCAATCCCGCGTCAACAAGACGCTCCACAATTTAGACTCTGTTTCAAAATAAAAAATAAAATAGGGCTGTGGGAGTAGCTCAGAGATAGAATGTCCCTGGGTTCAATCCCCCAGTAACACACACACACACACACACACACACACACACACACACACACACACACACACA
>PVLC010032597.1:0-18124 GCA_004027655.1 Graphiurus murinus
CATTCAACTGTGCATTGGATTCATTTAAATGGCATCACCTGCTGGGGCACAGACTATCATTTTGGGATGAACATGTCAGATATTGGTGAGGTGAAAGATGGCACCGAGTGTGGCCTAGAACGTGTGTGCATCAACAGGAAGTGCGTCCCTATGTCACTTCGGAAGAGTGGTTGTTCACCAAAGACGTGCAATATGAAAGGGGTCTGCAACAATAAACATCACTGTCATTGTGACTATCACTGGGACCCACCCAACTGCATGAAAAAAGGGTATGGAGGCAGTGTTGATAGTGGCCCACCTCCTCGAAAAAAAACAGAAATAATGGTAATCCCAAAGGTTCTCCTATTCGTAATTTTATGGACTCCTACTTGCTGTTTGTGTTGCTTGTGGGGTTTACTAATGTGGTACAAGAATGCACGTAAAATGAGATACAAAGAAAAACATTTAAGTTTCACCTAAGAAAGACGAACAAAGATGTACAATTACAGATGTACAATAAATTCAACCCTTATTGAAATTTCCCATGTGTTGATTTTTCGTGTCCTGGCAGTAGAAATACGATTGCATGTGCCAAAGAGCATTGAAAGAAAATCCTTTAGATCTATTATATTTCAGAATCGTGAATATTAGCTACGAAGTACAGGTAATTCCTAGGATAGTCTCACTTTTCATTGTTTCAAGAATTTTTAGTGCTTTATCTTTTATGAATTGATCAAGACCAAGCTCAGGAATCATGGTGTGTGTGGGGGCAGGTAGGGAGGAGTTGGGTCAACTGGGTGTTTTTCAATTCCAAATCACTCTCCCCTGTTCACTCAGCTTTGTCACATGGAGACAGGGAACCCATGAGTTACACTTCTCTTCCAGTCCTCCCGACTGGTTTCTGCCCATAGTGGAGCTGGCAGGACACAGGCATCCTGAGAGAACCTTTGACTGATGTTCCTGTCCCTGTGCCTCAGTATCAGCTCTTCTTGCCTTGGCCATCTGTGCTTCATTACTGTGTCTATCTAGCACCTCCTGGAGGCACCAGAATCGTCAGCGCCCACAGATGCACACAGCTACAACTATGTTCCCTCTGAGTCTCCAGTCTAGCTCTTGAAGCCCTCTTTCATATCCCAGAGGTGCCACCACCAAGGCAGCCACACCCTCCTCAGCAGCCGGGGTCCTGAAACCCTGGAACCTACTGCAAAGCTCTGGGGTCAGAGGCACCCCACCTCTTCCTGTGGATCTCCAGTCCTGGTGGTGACAGCCACCCCTTCCAGCCAGTAACCTGTGGTGACCTCAGGGGCAGGGTTTCTCATCTTGTGTGTGGATTCCCGGGGATATAGAACTTACCTTGGTGCAATGGAGAACATAGGAAGGAGCCAGACATCAGAAGGTTTGGCATTTTCACCATTGCTCATTATTATCATAGGGAAAAGAAAGATAGATTACCTGTCTTCAAAGTCTGAAAAAAGAATAGTAGAACTTGTCACTTGACTCCTTTGCAGCTTTGATTATAAGAAAAACAATAAGGAAGATATTTACAATTGGATGTAGGAAGCAATAAGTTTAGCAAATCATGTTTCTGTGGAAAACAAGACCCCCTCCCCTATAACTCCCAATTAAACTTTTAAACCATAATTTAAGGTGATTAGAGTGCTGTGCAAGAAAAAGAGGAGTAGATGAGCTACCATTTTCAGACATGGAGGACAGTTCTGGCCTGGCAGAATACTGGCAGCCATTCTCTTCTCTGGAGCACTGGCAGATGCCAGATGGGAATTGAGGATGAGATTTGGTGCAATCAGCAGAGAGGACCTCTGCTGAGAGGCAGACAAACCCCCGTCCTCTCAGTTACTTCACAGGACAGGACTCATGAATTACACATTTGGGGCCTTCAATTCATACTCATTGTTCCCTAAGTCCTACTTGGTCACTTTTAAATTTCATGGACACATAGTTATACGTATTTATGGGGTACAATGTGATCTCAGTGCATGTATACATCATGTAATGACGAAATCAGGGTAATGACATGTCCGTAATCTCAAAGGAATATCATGTCTTTATGCTGAAGACATCCAAAGTCCTTTATTTCAGCTATTAAAAATAAATGTTACACACTTGTTATCCATAGTCAAGTTGCTGTTTATTAAGAAATGAGATTTTTTTCCTCCTAACTGTGACATTGTACTCATTAGCCAACTTTTCCCTATGTTTCTCTCCTCCCTCTTCTCCGTAGTCTTTGGTAACTACTATTCTATACTCAAGTTCTATGAGATCAACATTTTTGCATTGCATATATGAGGGAGACTAAGTAGTATTTGTCTTAAGTCTCTGCCTTATTTTCTTAACCTAGGTCCTCTGGATTTATCCATGGTGTTTCTTATAAAAAAGTTTCATTCTTGGTTAATGGCAGAATAATATCCTGGCTTGTGTGTGTGTGTGTGTGTGTGTGTGTGTGTGTGTGTGTGTATGACAAATTAATTAATTTATTTATTTATTCATTGATGAGCATTAAGGTTGATTCTATCTTTTAAGTATTATGAACAGTGCTATAGTAAATACGGAACAGTGAATTTTCAACATGCATATTTCATTTCATTTGGATATGTAATACGTAATGGTATTGCTCAATCCTAAAGTAGCTCTATTTTTAATTGTTTCAAGAAAGTCATTACCATTTCCCACAGTGGCTGTATCAATTTACATTCCCACCATCATCTTTTCATACTTCTTTGGCAAAGGCATTGGTCTTCTCTTTTTCTTTTCCTTTTCCTTTTTTAAAAATTATTTTGTTAATGATCATTCTAACTCAGGTGAGGTGATATCTCCCTGTGCCTTTGAACTTCATTTCCTTGAAAAAAATGTAGTTCAAAAATACAAATACAATTTGTATGTTTTCCATATGTCAGTGAATTTTTTTTTTTTTTTGGTCCATCTTTTAGCAAATGTCTACTCATGTCTTTTGTGCATTCCTTATTGGATTATTCTATTTTTCTATTGAGACAATACCAGGTCAAATATAAAATTTGAGACAGGCGTGGTGGTGCAGGCTTGTTATCCCAGCAGTTGGGAGGCTGAGACCGGAGGATCCGGGTTCGCGGCCAGCCTCAGCTACCTAGCGAGGCACTCCGCAACTTAGTGAGACTCGGTTTCAAAATAAAGAATAAAAAAAAGTAGGCCTGGGGGTATAGCTCGGAGGTAGAATGCCCCTGAGTTCAATCCCCAGTACCACAAAAAAAAAAAAAAAGAAAATATAAAATTTGCAATTATTTTCTTCAATTAAAGGTTATGTCTTCACTCTATTGGTTTCCATTGCTTTGCTGATTTTTTTTTTATAAAATATCATTTTTTTATTTTTTCTTTTGTTTCTTATGCATTGAGGTCTTTTTTAAGATTTCCTCACTCAAACTGACTTCATGTAGCATTTATCCTAGGTTTACTTCTAGTAGTTTCATAATTTGGTATCTTTCATATTCACTTTTCCCAACACCATTTGTTGAAGAGACGGCCCTTTCTTACAGTGTTACTGGCAACTTTGTCAGAAAGCAGTTTCTGTTAAAGCATGGATTTACCTCTATTCTACTCCAGTTACCTAAGTGTCTATTTTTATATAAACACTATTCTCTTAGTTTGATTTGTCTTTATAGGATGTAGTAAAGTCAGATATTATGATGTCTCTAACTACATTCTTTTTGCTGAAGATTGTTTCATGTTTCTGAGGTCCATTTTGAATCCATGTAACTATTTTCTATTTCTGTGAAGTATGAAATTAGGCTTTTGTTAGAAGTTCTACTGAGTGTGAAGATATTTTTAGTACTTTTGACATTTTCAAAGCATTAACTCTTTCAGACCAGGAACATGACACCACTATTTGTAATTTCTTTTATCAATGTTTTAAAGTTTTCACTGTAGGGGTCTGAAACTGTTTGATAAAATTTTGTCCAGGGTTGCTTTTGTTTGGTTGTGTTGCTGGCTGTTATAGATAGGATTGGTTTTTGTGTTCTTGCTCAAATAGTTCACTACTGGTGTGCACAAATGCTATTTATTTTGGATATTGATTTTATATCCTGCAACTATACTTTGCTTCTAAGTTCTAACAGATTTTTCTGCAGTGTTTGGAAGTATTGATATATTAGACTGTATGAAGTGAAAGCAAGGAAAACCTGACATTCTTTTTTCTTATTTGGGTTCCTTTTATTTACTTTGTCTTGCCTAACTGCTCTGGATGGCACCTCCATGACTATGTTGATTAGTAGTGGTAGACAAGGCATCTTGTCTTCTTTCAGATCTTGTCAGAAAGCTCTCAGCCTTCCCCGTTCACTATGACGATGGTTCTGGGTTTGTCACACATTCCCATATTATGTAAAGGTATGTTCCTTCTATGACTAGTTTGTTCAGGGTTTTTACCATGAAGAAATGCTGAACTTTGTCACATACTTCTTGTGCAGCTATTTAAATAATCATGTAGGTTTTGTACTGTATTCTCTTCATGAAATTTATCATGATTATTGATTCACATATGTAAAACTTTTTGTGCAATCCTCTGAAAAATCGTACTGAGTCACAATGAGTGTTTTTTTTTTTATTTTGTTGTTTAATCCTCACTAATATTTCTTTTTCTTTATATTTTAGTTTTTTTTATATTGGTGCATTGTAATCATACATTTTGTTGGGTACAAGCTGGTAGAGGCATACATACACACATTTCTCATTTAACCCTTCCCCAATTCTCACCCTACTCCCTACTCCTCCCTCCTTCTCAAGTTCAGTTTAGTGATTGACATTGATAAGATTGTGAAAGCACATCATGTGCATTAGGGTGTTTCCCTCCCCCCTCCCTATCACCTTTAGTAAGTCACCTTCTTTGCTCATCTAAGATTTCTCCTACTTCGTCTAGAGTCCCTCTTATGTCCCACTTTCTCCCTAGATTCTGCGTATTAGGGAGAGCATACCATTTTTTTACTTTTTGTGACTGAACTAATCTCAGTTAGCATACTGTTTTCCAGTTCCATCCATTTCCCTGCAAATAACATGATTTTGTTCTTCTTTATGGCTGAGTAAAATTCCATTGTGTACATATCCCATAGTATTGTAATCCATTCATCTATTGATGGACATCTTGGCTGGTTCCATATTTTGGCAATTGTGAATTGTGCAGCTATAAATATAGATACACATGCATCAGTCTGATAGTTTGGTTTCCGTTCTTTTGGGTAGATACTCAGAAGTGGTATTGCTGGATCATATGGTGGATCCTCCATACTGTTTTCCAAAGTGGTTGCACTAATCTGCAATCCCACCAACAATGTATTAGGGTTCCCACTTCTCCACACCATCACCAGCATTTGTTGTTTGTGTTTTTGATGATTGCCATTCTAACTGGGGTTAGGTGAAATCTCAAGGTAGTTTTGATTTGCATCTCTCTGATTGCTAATGATGTTGAACATTTCCTCATACATTTATTGGCCATTTGTATTTCTTTTGTGAAGTGTCCATTTAGATCCTTTGCCCATTTTATCATTGGGTTATTTGTTTTCTTAGCTGTGAGTTTCTTGAGTTCTCTGTATATTCTAGATATTAGTCCTCTATCAGAGGAGTAGCTGGCAAAAATTTTCTCCTACTCTGTGAACTCTCTGTTGAGGTTCTTGATAGTTTCTTTTGCTGCACAGAAGCACTTCAGTTGAATGCAATCCCATGTATTGATCTTCCTTTGAGTTGCTTATGCCTTTGGGGACTTGTTGAGAAAAGTTTAACCTGTGCCTATGTGTTGAAGTGTTGGGCCTATGCCCTTTTCAAGTAGCTGCAAGGTCTCTGGCCTGACTTCCAGATCTTAGATTCATTTTGAATTGACTCTTGTGCAGGGTGAGAAAGTGGGGTTTATTTCTATATTCCTGCATATGGTTTTGCCAGTTTTGCCAACACCATTTGTTGAAGAAGCTGTCTTTTTTTCAGTGCATGTTTTTGGCTCATTTGTCAAAATTCAATGGACTGTAAGTATGTGGGTCTTCTAGTCTCCTCCAGTGGTCTATGTATCTGTTTTTGTGTCAATACCATGCTGTTTTTATTACTGTGGCTTTGTAGTAGAGTTTGAAGTGAGGTATTGTGATACCTCCTGCATGGTTCTTGCTGCTAAGAACTACTTTGGCCGTCCTGGGGGTTTTGTTGTTCCAAATGAATTTAAGGACTGATTTTTCTATGTCTGTAAGGAGAGACCTTGGTAATTTCATGGGTATTGCATTGAATCTGTAGATCACTTTTGGGAGAGTAGCCATTTTCATGATATTTATTCTGCCTATCCAAGAGCATGGTAGATCTTTCCATCTTCTAAGGTCTTCATCAATTTCTTTCTTCAACTTTTTATACTTTTCCTTATAGAGGACTTTTACCTCCTGGATTAGGTTTATTCCTAAGTATTTTAATTTTGGGGTTGCTATTGTGAGTGGAATTGTCTTCTGGATTTCTTTTTCAGTAGATTTTTGTTTGTATACAGGAAAGCTGACTTTTTAGGATTGATTTTGTATCCAGAAACTTTGCTGAATTTGTTGATCAGTTCTATAAGTTTTTTGGTTGATTTTTTTTTATCTCTTTAGTATCATGTCATCTGCAAAAAGGAATAGTTTTAGTTCTTTTCCTATTTCTATTTTTTGTTTATTTATTTATTTATTTATTTATTTATTTATTTATTTATTTATTTTGCGGTACTGAGGATTGAACTCAGTGCCACTCTACCTCCAAACTATACCCCCAGCCCTATTTTTTACTCTTTATTTTGAAACAGGGTCTCACTAAGTTGCGGAGTGCCTCACTAGGTAGCTGAGGCTGGCCGAGAACCCGGATCCTCTGGTCTGAGCCTCCCAAATGCTGGAATTACAAGCGTGCGCCACCATGCCCTTCTCTTGCCTTATTGCTCTGGCTAGAGTCTTAAGTACTACATTGAACAGAAGTGGTGATAATGGACATCCTTGTCTTGTTCCTGTTTTTAGTGGGAACTCTTGCAGTTTTTCCCCATTTAATGTGATTTTGGCTGTCAACCTATTGTAGATTACCTTTATGATGTTCAGGTATGTTCAGGGTGTTGGATTGTATCAAATGCTTTTTCAGGGACTATTGAAATGATCATGTGATTTTTGTCTTTGATTCTGTTTATGTGGTGAGTTACATGGATTGTTTTCTGTATTTGAAGCAGCCTTGCATCCTTGGGATGAACTTGACTTGGTCATGGTGTATAATTTTCTTGATGATTTGAATGTTCATTGCTAGTATTTTGTTAAGCATTTTTGCATCTAAGTTCATCAGCAATATAGGACTATAGTTTTCTTTTCTTGAGCTGTATTTATTTGATTTTGGTATTAGTCTGATGTTGGCTTCATAGAATATGTTTGGGAGAGTTCCATTTCTTTCTATTTCACAGAATAGTTGGACGAGTATTGGAATTAGCTCTTCTATAAATGTTTTACAAAATTCACCTGGAAAACCTTCTGGCCTTGCGCTTTTGTTTGACAGTAAACTCTTTATTGCTATTTCTCTTTGATTGCTATTGGTCAGTTTAAGTTTCCTATATCTTCATGACTCAGTTTAGGAAAGTTATATGTGTCTAGAAATTTGTCTATTTCTTCTAGATTTTCTATTTTGTTGGAGTATAGTTTTTCAAAGTAGTTTCTGATGATCCTCTGTATTTCCACACTGTCAGTGGTAATATCATCTTTTTATCTCTTATTTTGGTATTTTCAGTTGATTCCCTCTTTCTTCTGGTTAGGTTGACTAATGGTGTATCTATCTTATTTTTTCAATAAACCAGCTTTTGGTTTTGTTGATTTTCTATATTTTTCCCTACTTCATTAATTTCTGCTCTAATTTTAATAATTTCCTATCTTCGACTGGCTTTGGGGTTTGACTGTTCTTGTTTTTCAAGGCTTTCACTATGTCACTGGGTAATTTATTTGATGATTTTCTGTTCTTCTTATGTGGACATTCAGTACTACAAATTTTCCTCTTAGTACTGCCTTCAAGGTGTCCCAGTGGTTTTGATAATGTTGTGTCTCTGTTTTCATTGGTTTCAGTAATTTTTAATTTCTCCCCTTACTTCTTCTATGACTAATTCCTCATTCAACAGTGTGGTGTTCAGTCTCCATGTGTGTACATGGTTACTCCGAGTCTTCTTAGAATTGATTTCTGGTTTCATTCCATTGTAGTCTCAAAAGACACAGGGAATTATGTTACTTTTTTAAAATTTTCCAGTGCTCACTTTGTGGCCCAGAATGTAGTCTATTTTGGAGAAGGTTCCATGGGCAGCTGAGAAAAATGTGAATTCAGCTGTATTTGGGTGAAATATTCTGTATGTGTCTAATAGGCCCATTTGGTTTATGGTATTCTTTATGTCTGAGGCATCTTTACTGACCTTTTGTCTAGAAGATCAGTCTAGTGATGTGAGAGAAGTATTGAAGTCTCCCAGTATTATTGTATTGGGATCTATGTGTAACTTTATATCATGAAGAGTTTGTTTTATGAAAGTGGCTACACCTATGTTTGGGGTATAAGTGTTGAAAATTGTTATTTTCTCTTGTTGAATTGTTCCTTTTACTAGTAAAAAAAATGACCTGCTTTGTCTCTTCTCATAAGCTTAGGCCTGAAATCTAACTTATCTATTATCATAGCTGTTACTCCTGCTTGTCTTCATGTTCCATTGGCATGGATTACCTTACTCCAGCCGTTCACCTTTAGTTTGTGGGAATCTTTGCTTGTAAGATGTGTTTCTCACAAGCAGCATATAGATTATGGGTTTTGATACATTTTGCTAAGTCATGTTTTTTTAATTGGGGAGTTGAGGCCATTTACATTCAGTGTAATTATTGAGAGATGATTTTTAATTCCTAACATTTAGAGTTTTTACTTCTGTTTGAGGTATTGTTTTCTCCCATGCTTAGTTGTTTGAGTCCTGGATATCATTGATTCTCTGGTTCTGACGTTTACTTGTTAGTTCTTCTTTGAAGTTAATCTCTTTGAGTATTTTCTCTCGTGCTGATTGGAAAGACATAAATTCATTCAGTTCTGTTTGTCATGGAAGGTTTTTATTTCCCCATCAATTTTGAGAGATAGTTTTGCTGGGTAGGAGAATCTTGACTACAAGTTATTTTCTTGCAGAGTTTGGAGTATGTCGCTCCATCCCCTCCTGGCGTTCATGACTTGGTTTCGGAGGTCTGGAGTGATTCTCATTGGTTACCTCTAGATGTCACTTGGACATTTACTTTTGTTGCCTTTAAGATTCTCTCCTTGGTCTCTAAGTTAGTCAATTTGATTTTTATGTGGCATGGTGAACCTCTTCTTTGGTCTTGTCTAGAGGGTATTCTATATATTTGCTGTACCTGTATGTCAGTTTCTCTTTCTATGTTTGGAAAATTCTCTGATATTACTTTTTTGAAAAGAATGGTTTATTCCATTAGTTTCCACTTCTAGTCCCTCTCCTATGCCTATCATTCTTGGCTTAGCTGTTTAGAATTGGCCCAGATCTCATCGATGGAATTTCTTTTTCTAAATTATGTATTATGGATTCATTTAAAGAATGGTCATCTTCTAAGAGTGATATTCTATTTTTCATGTGGTCTAATCTACTATTTATAGTTTGTAATAGTTTGTTTTGATGCCTTCACTTCATTTATTGCATCTTTCACTTCCTTCAAGGCTTCTCTTTGATTCCTGTTCAGTGTCAGATTCTTTGTTTATTTGTTCCTTTATTTCTTTCCAGCTCTCCCTGCATTCTTTTCAGAAATCTTGTATCATTTCTACGATTAAATGTTTGAATTGTTCTTCTGGTAATCTCTGCCATTCTGTGTTGGTGAGTTCTGTTATTGTGGGACTGTGGTAGCTCATTGTTTCCTTGCTATTTTTCCTTCCCCTGATTTCCCTATTATGTTTATGTCTTTCCTGCTTTTTCAAGCTTTCTTTCAATTTATAGGCATCTTATTTTTATTTTCTCTCTGTGGATAGTATGTTATACTGAGTTGCAATTACTCTAGGGCTTCTTCTATCCACTGTATTGGTGCTGTTAGTAGGTTTCAGTTGTTGACTTTTAGGATCCGTTTGTTGCTTCTGTTATAGGGATTTGTCTCAGAGGCGTGAGTAGGACAGTTTGTGGCCTCTGTGTTTTTAGGCCTTGATGTGGATGTGTTGAGCTATTCCTTCTATCAGCAGAAGTGAGTTTATCCTTGGTGTCTGGCAGTCCTTTCCGGTGGTTCACCTCTCTGGTCCAATCTCTGCAGTAAGGATTTAGAGGTGTCTGCTGGTATATACAAGGACAGGTTGTCTTCAGTGGTGAAGGTTGTGTGAGGGGGGAGAAGTCGCAGTTAGGAATGCAGGAATAGGGTAAAGTAGAAGGTATGGTCCAGTGGAATAAGGGTCTGTGTGTGTTAAGGTGTTATATGGTAAAGATTTAAAGATTAAGGATAGTGGATATGAGGAGGGATTCTGGTAGTCAATGTAAAGTATTTAAGTGTAGTGGTATGAAATGGTCGTGATATCAGAGAGGGAAAAAAGGAACCAAGAAAGAGAAAAAAAGGTGTTGAGAAGAATATAGATAGGAGGAAGGCAGGGAAGCTTGTAAAAGGGATGACAAAGAGAGCTGACAATTGAGCAAAAATAACAAAGCAACAAATCATCCAAACAAACAAACATAAATAAAACAAAGCCATGCAAAATGAAAACAGAGTAAGAAAATAAAAACAAAAACCTTGCAAGTATATAAGTACCGAGCTGAGTTGGCCTCTGGAGTCTTTTTGGATCTGTGTGGATATTTTCAGCTTTTAAATGTATGCTCACTAAATTAGATTTTCGAGCATGTTTCAGGCATTCTTATTGGCTCTCTCCATCAGTGCAGGCACATAATTCTGCTGGTGCCACACTCGCTGCAAGCTTGTGTCTCTGAGCTTCCAATAGGGCCTGTCCCTGTGCTGCTCTTTGTCTATGTAGGCAGTGGGCGTCACTGGATCTGGACTCAGTGTAAGTCCGAGGGTCTGCACTTTCCACAGGCCCTGTCTGTGTGTGTGTGTGTGTGTGTCTCTCTCTCTCTGCCTTTACTGGTTGCAGGTGTGCAGTCTAAATACAGGATGTTTTCCAGGGGGCCTGTAAGGTCTCTATGCCCTGTGTGCTCTGGGTCCCTCCTTCACTTCTGCTCCTATCCAGCCACTAGAATGGCAGGTAACCAAGTCTTTCCTTTGCCACAGGCTTGCAGTCAACTTACAATTAAGTGCTGCTCTGGCTTTGGAGGTAGAAGTGAGCTGGGGTGTCCCTGCTGCAGGTTTAAGCTGGTCATCCCAGGCTTTCTGGTCACTCTTGAATTTGCGGGGATATGCTGCCTGAGTAGGTTTTGGAGTTCTGTAGTCACTTACTCCACATCTGGTTGCTGTGTATGTAGGAGGTCATTAGATGTTTCAGTGCTAGTAGACCCTGCTCTAGGCGGGTGGCTCAATGGTGGTCGCTGCTCCATGGTGTGTGCTCCTGTCATTTTGGGCTCCTTTGATCTTCCTGGTCCGCTTTCTGGGTTCTGTTCAGTTGTGCTTCAATTTTCATTACTTTGTCCACTTTTTGCTGCTCTTTTTCTTCCATCAAGAAGCTACTTTTGCTGCACTTTTGATTCAAGCTCTATAGCACCTGAGGAGATGTGTTTCACTCAGACACCATCTTGGGCTCCTCCAAAAAAAAATCTAGATTTTTATATCTATGTTAATAAGGGGTATTAGCTTGTAGTGTTCTTTTGTTGTTGTTTTTGTGTGTTGGGATTTGGTATCAAGGTACTAATGGTATAGCAGAATGACTTTGGAAATGTTCCCTTTCCTTCAGCTTTTTGGAATACTTTGTGAAAACATTGATATTAAATCTTTTCTATTTGTTCTATAGAATGCAGTGGTGAAGAAATCCGGTTCTGCCTGGGTGACATTTTCCTCACTGGATGACATTTTATTACTGTTTCAATACTGTTCCTCATTACCAGTCTATTTCTACTTTCTGTTTCCTTTTTATTCAATCTTTGTACATTATATGTGTACAGGAACATATATTCATCTTTAAGATTTCCAAATTGTTTTGAAATTGTTCTTTGCAGTTTCTAATGATGACTTACAATTCTGTGGCATCATTTAAATTGTCTCTGTTAGTGTGTCTGGCTAAAGTTTTGTCCATTTTGTTATTCTTTCAAAATACTTTCTGTTTCATTGATCTTTTGTATTGCATTTATTTGTTCTCATAACTTTTTTTTTCTTCTACAAATTTTGAATGTGGTTTCCACTTGAGAAAAAAACAGTTAGAATATGAGAGTTCATTCTTCTTTTTTGACTTTGGTGTTTACTATCTTCAAAGATTTTTCCTTGTGATTACCAGAATGCTTACAAAGAATGCCTTATAGATATAACATGACACTTTAAACTGAGAATAATTCATTTTGTTTGTTAAAAAAAGAAAATATCCTCTCTACTCTTACATCATTCCTCCCCTGTATTTGAAGATTTTGATATCAAAATTATTGGTTTTTTGCCTAGCTCTTAAAAAATTCTTGGAGTTGGTGATATTTTTGTTTGTCTCTTAATCTTCCAACTAAACATATAAGTGGTTTTCTTCCTACAGTTATGATGCAGAAACAGGAAATGTTAGAACACTTATTCTGATGTGTTGATTTTATACGTTCAGGTGGTTTCAGTTACATGAGAATATCCTTTTCTTTCAATACAAAGAATTCTATGCAGCATTTCTTATAAGGAAGGTTTGATTGCATTAAATTTCCTCAGCTTTTATTGTCTAGAAATGCCTTTATCTCTTCTTTATTTCTTCAAGATGGCCATGCTGAGTACAGTATTTTTTGTGACTAATTTTCCTATAGCACATTGAATGTCATTCCACTCTATCTTGGCTATAAGATTTCTGCTAAAAAGTCAGCTTCCAGGCACATGGTAAAATACTTATGCTCTCTACTTCTCTTCTCTTGCTGCCTCCTGCATATTTTTTCTCCTTGATCACTGGGATATAGTTTATAATATGCCACAGGACAGTCTATTTTGCATTGACATATCCTACAAGTGATTTAAGAGTCAATATCCTGGAAAGAGCCTAGAATGGTGGTGAAGACTAATTCCCACCTCTGGCTCACTCTTTCTAGTGTAGAAATGGGGAGTACAGTGGTACACACTTTGTACCACAGATATTTGAGGGGAAAGGGCACTGTAATCATAGAGAGCCATTCTCTACACAATCTAGCAATGGTTCCATTTGTCTTTACTGTCCAAGTGGGCCTCACAGTCTCATTCTCTGGTATCTTTGGTTCTTATGAAGGCATTATCATGTGTGAAAAATGCCTCAATCAGATGTTTTACCAGAAGTAACCCTGGAGAGGGCTAGTTTGTTATTTTGTTAAACCTGTTTTCAGTACTCTTGCTGACTATTAAGATTTGGGGGATAATATTGAAGTAGCCTGAAATTTCTAAAGTCACAGTTTTCTAAAATTCACATTATATTTTAGATGAAATACATAGGAGAAGGGGGTTTGACCAGGCACATGTCCTGTTTCCCTGTAAAATGTTTACCTGATTTTGGAGGCTGGAGAGCTAGGTGATAGAAATTACTGCCCATAAACTTTCAGAGCTGAGCATATAGAATCATATAGACTTACAGTGGAAATTCTAGCAGTCCCAAACCTGAGCAATGTAAACAAAGGAGAATAAGTTCGAGATTCACTTTCAACTCACTGACTTCTGACCAAGCTCAATACTTGTTTGACTTATCAATCAGTTCCTCTGACTTTCTTTCTAAGAGTAGAAGTAAGGAAAAATCTCTATGGAACTTCCTGGAGATCCTATGGGTGTTTTATACACAATTCCCTATATAAAATAAAATTGTCACATATGCCAAGAAGGAAAATTACCTATTGTGAAGTAATTTTTAAAAGGAGGAAGGAAAGACACAAAGAAAAAGTAAAATTTCAAGATGATCCAGATAATGTAATAGCAATGAACCTACCATATGATCCAGATAAACCATTCTTCGATATCTACCCAAAAGAATGGAAACCAAACTACCAGAGTAATGCATCCATATATATGTTCCTAGCTGCACAGTTTACAATTGCCAGACTATGGAACCTGCCAAGATATCCAAACTATGGGATATGTGCACAATGGAATTTAACTCAGCCATAAAGAAGAACAAAATTATGTCATTTGCAGGGAAATCGATGGTACTTCAGAACATTATGTTAAGTGAGATTACTGAGTCAGAAAAAGTGAAAAGTAAGATATTCTCTTTAATATGCAGAAGCAAGGGACCAAATGGAACATAAGAGGGATTCCAGACAGAGAAGAAATCTTAGATGAGTGAAGAAGGTGACCTAACTAAAGGAGATGGGAGGAGGGAACATGCTGTACATACACAAACATCAAAATCAATCGCTGTGCTGAGCATGGGAAAGAGGGGGTCAATGAGTGCTGTGTGCATATATGCCTCTATCACCCTGAACTTCATCAAGGTGTATAATTAGTATCCAGTAATAAAAAAAAGAAAGACAATGACTATAATTAACTTATGTTAAATAGGAGAAAATGTAAAATAAAAAGAAAATATATGGAATAACCTCAGGAAACTCAAATAAGTGCCAAATATAATTCTTATAATGAAAAACATTTTAAAACTAAAAATATTTACTATGAAATCAAACATACATGTATTTAGAGAATTGTATAGGGAACTCATGTGTCCTAGGTTCTATAGACATCAACTAGTGGCCAACGTTCACTCTCCTGCACCTGCACAGTGTGACTGCCTCACCAAAATTAAAGAGCTGATTTAGTGCACTCTATGGAGCCATGACATGAGCCTAATGCTAATCCCTTTGATACATACTCTGCTTTTCTCCTCCAGCCTGGTAACCTCAAATAATAACCACCCTTATCTCTACTGTTCTTTTTCTTTTAGTACTGCTGCTCTGATGGATTGACTGGCCCAGATGACATACCTTTAATATCAGTGCTCCATACAACGAAGTCAAAGTTGTAGACAGGCCCACAACTCCTCCTGCCAACCCTCCTTTGCCTTCACTCAGAGCCAGGATGGCTGTGGATGAAGTCCTGATGTCTGTGAAGATGACTCTCCTGCAGCTGTGGCTGGAGGCCTGGCTCTGCCTTTTGGGATGGCCCCAGATTGGGTGTTCTCAATACCACAGCCCTCCAGAGGTGGTGATACCCTTGAGGGTAACAGGCAACAGTAGAGGCATGAGGGCTCCAGGGTGGCTCTCCTACAGTCTGCTCTTTGGGGGTCAGAGACACATTATCCACATGAAGACCAAGAAGCTTTTGGTGTCCAGAGACTTCTCTGTGTTCACCTACACAGACCAGGGTGCTCTACAAGAGGACCACCCCTTTGTCCAAACAAACTGCTACTATCATGGGTATGTGGAAGGAGACCCAGAATCCCTGGTTTCTCTTAGCACATGCTTCGGAGGCCTTCAAGGAATACTACGCATAAAGGACGTTAGTTATGAAATCAAACCCGAAAGCCTTTCTACCACATTTGAACATTTGCTTTACAAGATCGACAGTGAGGAGACACAATTCCCACCCATGAGATGTGCATTAACTGATGAGGAAATAGCACGACAGTTGAAGCTTCAAGAGAGTAAAAATTCCATTCTGAAGCAAAGTGGCTATGAAGGCTGGTGGACTCATAGACGGATTGTTGAACTGGGCCTGGTGGTAGACTATGAACGATTTCTTTATAAGGAAAGTAATATCTCACTTGTGCAAAGCGAAATTATTAATATTGTCCATGTAATGGATGAGTTTTATACTCCAATGGACTTAGATATATTTATTAGAGGATATGAGATCTGGAATGAAGGAAACTACATAAACATAACTGGTGATATAAATGCTGCTCTTAAACAATTTTGTGCATGGAAGAAAGGTAGCTTTAATAAGCGCATACATCATGATGCTGGACATCTTTTGGCATTGAAGGGTTTTGGTATAAGTCTGGGTCTAGCCTGGGTTGGATTTGTATGCAACAAGCATTATAATTGTGCAGTTGATAGTATTGTAGGTAATACAACACATCTCCATGCACATACTGTGACACATGAGCTGGGTCATAATTTGGGCATGGCTCACGATACATCTGAGTGTACATGTGGACCAGGTAGTAAATGCATAATGTATCCAACAAGAGTTGAATCATCAAAATTCAGCAACTGTAGTTATAACTCCTTTTGGGGTCAAATGGGGAAAGTTACCTGTTTGCTCGACCTTCCAAGTGTAGATGAAGTGCTCATACAAAGTCGCTGTGGTAATGGTGTGGTTGAAGAAGGAGAACAGTGTGACTGTGGATCTTTACAATCTTGTGCTTCAGATGATTGTTGTTCCGTAAACTGCACTCTGACTACTGGGGCCGCTTGTGCTTTTGGGCTTTGTTGCAAGAAGTGTCAATTCTTGCCATCAGGCAGTGTGTGTAGGGAAAAGCTCAACGAATGTGACCTGCCAGAGTGGTGCAATGGAACTTCTCATGAGTGTCCAGCAGACGTGCATATGCAGGATGGAATCCCTTGCATGGGTGATGGGTACTGCTATGAAAGGAGATGTAATAAGCGTGATAATCAGTGCCAGCAAATTTTTGGCCATGAGGCCAAGGGTGCAGATACGACTTGCTACAAGCAAATGAACACTCGGGGTGACCGCTTTGGTCATTGTAAACTCCAGAGTCCTAAGTTCCTGAAATGTAACACTGAAGATATCCTCTGTGGGAGAATTCAGTGTCAGAATGTTAAACAAATTCCAATTTTAGAAGATCATTCTACTGTGCATTGGACTCAGGTTAATGGCAATAGTTGCTGGGGTACTGACTACCATAGTGGGATAACCATACCAGATATTGGGTTCGTGACAGATGGCACAGAGTGTGGCCCAGGACTTGTGTGTATCCAGGGTAAGTGTGTCTCTAATGAGATTTGGAACAGCACTTGCACTTCGAAGACCTGCCATGAGAAAGGGGTCTGCAACAACAAGCATCACTGCCATTGCCTGTTGGACTGGGACCCACCCTTCTGCGAGCACAGTGGCTATGGAGGTAGTGTTGATAGCGGTCCACCCCCCCGGAAAATTGTGGTCCCCCCCACACCACGAAAACCCCCTTCACGAAAACCCCCCGTGAAAAACAACACCTCCAACAACACCTCCAACAACAACTTCAACAACAACTCCAACAACAACAATGCCCTTATGTTTCTCATTCCTTTTTTACTTATACTTTTGGTTTTGCTCTTTTTCCTTATGAAGAGGAAAGAAGAGCCCAGTGTTCAACCTGCCCCTAAGGCAGAAGGTCTAGGTGCTCCAGCTGCACCTGAACCCGATCCTAAAACTCAACCCACGGCTGATGAACCTGGGCCAAAAGCCGATCCTAAAACTCAACCCACGGCTGATGAACCTGGGCCAAAAGCCGATCCTCAAACTCAACCCACGGCTGATGAACCTGGGCCAAAAGCATCCAAAGCTCAAATTGCACCTGATGCTTAGATTTTCCCATGTGTAAACATCACAGGAGATAGAAGAGCAAAACTTTACAATTTCAGAAGTTAATCCCAATCATTAATGAAGTTTCTCATGTATTTGGTTTTAGTGCCCTGACATGGAAATGTTAATGCAAGTGAAAAACCACTGAAAGTCTCATTGATTATTGTTTCAGGATAATAAATATTCCCTGCTTAATAAATGTAATGCCTACTATATGCCTATTTTTCTTTATTACAATCAACTTTAACCATTTGTTTGTTTAGGGTTTTTTTATGTTTGTGGTACTGGAGATTGAAATGAGGGCCTCACACATGCTAGGCAAGCATTCTACCACTGACCAACACCCCAAACCTATTGGTTTAGTTTTTATGGATAGGGACTCTGTGTATGAGTGTATATTTCAACATGGTGGCTTTCCATTCCAAATTACCTTCCCCTTTTTACTCTGCCACACAGAGAGTGGGAATCCACAAATCACACTTCTCTGCCAGTCCTCCCAACAGGTAGAAACCTATAGGAGAGCTAGTATGATAGTCTTTAGTTATGTTCTTTTTTGCTGAAGACTGTTTTGTGTTTCTGAGATCATTTGTGTTTGTGGTGTGTGTGTG